>JAPPVO010000014.1:168344089-168531384 GCA_030407325.1 Camellia japonica | reverse complement strand
AAATCGGAGAAGCTCTCCTTTGGTTCTTGCCTGGTGGTCTCGAGATTACAAGTTGTGACCTCAATCTGTGTATTATAGGAGTATTGAGCTATGAAGGCCTTGCCATCTCCTCCCAATTCCTCTTAACGGAATCTTCCAATTTTGCATACCAGATGGCCGCTACACCTGACAAGGTCCGGCCAAACAAAGATAGCTTCTGCAGCCTGGAGAGGCCCATCGGCCTCAGTATATCCGAAAACAACCGTAAATGCACCATAGGATCACCAGATCCATCAAAACGGTCAATGTGTGGCATCTTAAACCGGTCCGGTAACGTCATGGCTGAGTCGGTGTACCCATCTTCGATATCTGGAATGGACTTGACACCCTGAGATTTCTTGAACAGCTTTTCAAGCTTGGTTACTTTTAATGCTGTGGGGTCCACATCGAACTCAAAGGGAGAATCTGATAGGTTGGTAGGTGTTTTGGATAGCTGGGGTAGGATTGGGGGCGGAGCCGGCCCTGTCGGAATGTCCGTATCTTCCTGGACATTTGGTGTCTCCCCGGGTATTGGAACCCTTGGTGGGGGAGGAGCTTGGTGTGAAGCGGATGCCCCGGCTTGTTGCTGTAGTCTGGTGATTAGCTCTGCCTGTTGGGCCATGATCTCAGCCTGCTGTTTGGCAAATTCTGCTTGACGAGCAGCGTCTTGCTGCATGGTTTTCATGCTCTCCTGGAGCTGACGCATCATTTCTTCCATCCCTGCCATACTGCCCTAATCTAGTTGAACTACCGGTATATGTTCCCTCTCTGCGGGAGAAACAGAACACTAATCCCTACTATACTCAGGTGGGGTAGACAATGCCCTCTGAATTGACTGCTGAACTGATATCCTCTGCCTAACTGCCCTCCGTCTAGTAACTGGGGGTAAAGAGTAGAACATTGGTTGTCCGTCTACCAGATCCTCAGATCGATGGAGTCTGCGACCTCTAGTCCAGAGTGCTTGGGGAATATCTGCTTGGTCGAAAGCAATTGTGCTAAGCTACTTAGCAAGAAGATAAATAAAGCATAATAAGGAAATAAACAACCAGAAAACGGACAGCATAACGGCTTAAATAAACACAACACACAGTCGGTACGACAACACATAGTTGGTATTTGTAAGCTGAATATACTGTTCTCAACTACTGATCATTGTTTCCAAATCACTACCCCCAAATCTGAATCTGATACCTGCAAATATAACGGATTCTCAAAGCACTGATACTGATGCCCGCAGGGCTGATACGTGCATACCCTGTAGAGGTCAACTCAAAAAGCACATAACAAGCAAGTAAGAGCCAAAACACCCCTATGTTGGGGTAGGGTTTCCCTATCCTATTTTGTCTGGAGCTAGGGTTTCACTACGCACACAGCGGTTTCAAACAACCTATAATCGGGTAGCAACCTGTCCTAGTTTGGAATGGTCACTATGGATTCCGAATATCCACTAGGTCGAATGGTCAAAAAGGGTGCCCCGGTAAAACCGGGTTTTGTGTTCCCATCGTGGCAAAGCCCACAACCGGTCAGCCTTAAGGCATGCTTCTCGAAGCGAGCCTCCGACAAACCGTTCAGGAATATCATACGGAAAACACAGTGTCCTAGGTGCACCAATGCACATGCAATGCAAAGAAACACATAAGTGTAGTCAAAACAAGATATCACGAGTTCGAGTCAAGTTCTCTATCTCCCTAGCAGAGTCGCCAGAAACTGTAGACGTCCCTGAACGTCCCAGGAAAAATCCCATTTTGTTCATTTGGGCTTACTACAGCTCGGACTCAAATGTCACGGTTCTTAATCTGATCTCGCAAAGTGCAATGCGAGATTGATAAATCACCAAAGAGTCCAAATCCGGCAAATCGTTTTGGAAAACTGATTTTTAAAAAAGAAGTACCAAACATGGACTGCTTTGCCAGATACAGAGTCGCCACCTAAATATTTTATTTTTGGGGAAATTTAGGAAACCTTGACTCGTTGCCTAAGGCCACGTGTCCGTCATCACCAAAGTTGCCTCGGCTCGGGAACTTGGGTACGATTGGGGAAGGTCAGCTATGAGCATCCCCGCTCGCCCGATCAAAGATCGGCCACTACTAAACATGATATCTCGTTTTTAAAAACACATGCGTTCTTATTCTCGTTAATTAGCTAAAATTACTAGGTGATGCGCACAACACACAAGTATAGACTAGATCACCTAATTTGGGACAAAGTATTGCATATCCGTTTGTTTGGAAGGCGGTTTGAAGTTTGCTACTCGCAAGTAGGCTAAATCATGGATTTCAATGAATTATCCCAATTCAAGCAACCCAACCTTCACCCACAGGCATTCAGACAGTTATATCACATAAGTAATTAGCCTCATGGTAAGCATGCTATCATGTTAACACTTACACACATGCAAGATGCTAAAGCATAAACACTCATAGTGTACTCCGAGCCAAAACAAGAAACTAGTTAGAAATCATGCATGATCCTAGTTCATGTTAAGATAACTAATACAACACATGTAAAATGCAACTAGAATAGGCTCAGCTAATCTAAGAATGGCATGTGAAATGCAACAACTCGATACACGTATTCAATTTGGAATTGAAATACTATGCAATTAGTATGATGCGCCAAGCCCAGTGCGTGCAATACGAATGAATGTATGCAAACATGCTGACATAAGTATGCTAATTGAAACATGACCTAAAACTAACCACTTAAAAGCAGGTAAGTAAATGGGAGAAAGACGTGGGGTTAGAAGACATTCACACACGCACGCACACTTATTACAAAAATCGCCCTCTCGACGGAGGGTCCGAATAAATAATACAAACCGAATAATTAATCAACTACCCTAGCTAATTAAATATTACAAAACCTTTAATTAATTAACAAATTAATTACAAAACAATCTAAGTATGAAATTAAAGAGGCCGCCGCAACTCCGCCTCGAAATGATTGGATGATGCATGCTCGATTCGCCTTTCTCGAAAACCCGTTGCCATGCCACATGTTGCCTCTGTTTGCACTGTTTTATGCTTCTGAAAGCTGCACAAGTCCCAAGGCTGCTTCTGAACCACTCCTTAAGCACTGCGGGATGTCACCGGCCAATAGATAGGACCACCAGCCATTTGAAAATGGTCATCGACCATTTGTGGGGATCTCGGCCAACAATGCATAGCCGGCTGGCACTGAAGATGGCCGACAGACCATCTCTTCCTACAGAATTTTGTTTTTGCTACAGCAGAGGACAGACAGTGCATGGCAAGGCATTTACAAGACAATCTGTGCACAGCCACTCTTCCTATCATGCTATGAACTCAAGGGAGTATGGCTCTCGACCCTCGAGCCACCAATCACGCATTTCAATGCATGATGGCCAAAGGTGCCAAGTGTGCAAATTAATGTGGAATGAATGCAACAAAACATATGAATGCCTAAAACTCTATCATGCTTGGATCAAGAGCGTCAGCGACTAAGGATTGAGGGACGTTTCGTCACTTCAAGTACGAATGTCCCTCGCTCCTCGTGTTTGGTTTGACACCCCAAACCAAACACAATGCAATGCATGCAACCAAGTACAATGCAACATGGGAATGTAAGGCAATGTAACATGAGCATGCCAAGTGCAATGTGGTGCAACCTAACATGCAAACAACATGGCAATGCAACAAGTATGCAATACTATAATGCAACCTAGATATGGAAACACACAAAGTGATAGGCATGCAACAATGACACCAATCATAAGGATGTAGCAACATGCGATGCGGTAAGCATACAACAATACACAAATGCATGATCCAAGGACTTACACTAGAGATGGATAGACCTCAGCCGTACCAAAAACAGTAGCCAAAGGTGATGGAAGGGATAGAATGAAATAAACAATGAGCATGCACGTGCAATGGTCCAAGAGTTAAGGCATAAGCTCATAACACTCAAACATGAGCGAGGTGTGACAATCATGGCAAAAGGGTGACACCATAAGCTCTGAAAATATGTTAAGAGTGATGCCAAATCAAACGCACAACACAAACAAGGCATGCCAATGGGCTTCGAGTTCAAAACTAGCCAAGGTACTTGAACTATGGCCATATCAACCAAGCCCCAAAGGACCAAGGTGACCCAAAACAATCCCAAGACAGGCCAAAACAAGGCTAGAACATGCATGGGATGAGGCCAAAACATGCTAGAAAGGCGAGCACAAAACAAGACGCATACAAGGCCAAAAAGGGGCAATTGCACTACACCTATTACAACCAAACATGGCACGACCTAGGCCAATAAAATCAGAGTTATGGCATGTTAGAATGAGCCCAAAAAACCACTTAGATGGCATCCCAAAGGTATAAGTATGATGGCATGCACAATGTCCTATTCTTAAGGTATGAAACACAAACTACCCAAAGCATGGAATATGTGATAAATGCAAGTTTGTGACCATACTGCATGGACTGAAATGTGATTTCAAATGATGCCAAATCATGAGAATAGTGAAAACAATGCATGCTAGCAACTTGGTGCACAAAGCTTAACAAGCTAGGATGAACTAAGGCTATACAAAGCAATGCATATATGATCAAATCAACACTAAACAGAGCTTAAGCATGGTAAAACATGAGGGAAAGCTCCTTGGAGTCGAGCCAAAACATGCAAGAATAGTGGTCCAAACACAAGATGCATGTTATGCAAACATGCAAGATTACTCTACAAATATGTGAAGCATGCAAGATGTCATCAAAGCAACATGGAATGGAGTTAAGGCAGGTCCTAAAAACCACCAAAAAGTGCTGAAATAGAACCAAGACATGCTGAGTAAACATGTTACTATGGTGAACCAACAATGCAAGCAAATGACACACAAAGGGAGGGGGTGTCCCTCCCCTATTCAAGACCTCAAAACCACTTCTCCACTACTGAAAATCATCTGGATTTCAGTGGTGAGAGGGTCAAAACAAAAGGGTTCCAAAGCCCAAAGAGGAAGGCACAAAAAGAGGCCAAACAAGGGCTAAGAGGGGGTAGACAACCCCCAACCCAAAAGTGACCTTAAACAAACATATTTAGCATACAAAAACAGAACTTTTTGTAGTTTAGAGTCAAGCTTAAAATAATATAGAAGTATGTGTAAAAGCTTAAGCCAAAATGGGGTATCAAAAGCAAGTTGACTCACCCTAGAAGAACACTTCAAGAACACCAACTCCAGCACCCTTCTTGGATCAAAACCAACTTAAAAACTCTGAAATCAACCTTCTAGTGCCTCAGCAGCCAAGGATAGTGTAGTGCTAGGTGTTTGTGTGCAATAGTGAGAACAAAACACACTTTTGAGCTCAAACACACACACAAATCTAGAGAGAGGGAGATATAGAGAGAGAGATATATATATATCTAACTTCTATCTCAGTTGGCTAAACCTCTGGAAAGGGAGAGGTGGCCCTCTTTTTATAGAAATTCAATTTTGCGAAGCTTCCAAGAGAAGCTAAACAAGGCTCAAATCCCTCCATACACGTGTATGGAGGGAAGAGTCTGTGCTCACCAGCTGGCACAGCTGCCATGCACAATGCCTAAAAAAGGCAAGGAAAAGGCCTCGGCCAGAAAATGTGGCCGATCGACCAAAACAAAGGCCGGCCGACCAAACATAGTGCCGATCGGCCAACGCTCTAGGCCGATGGCAATAAAAAGGGGCCGACGGCCTTAGACCTTGGCCGGTGGGTTGAGAAAATGGCCAACAAGCCACGCTCTTCCCTCAAAAGCAAAAACACATGTTTGGTCCACAACCAAGCACAAAACAGACAAGTTGAGAGATCTTGAGGCAAGGCGCGTGGCCGAGACCTCCGGGAGCTCAAAATGAACAGGAACATGGATGATCATCGAGTGTTCAAACGATGACGTCCAAGTCTTGAGGATGGTCAAAAATGGGGTGTCTACAGCAGCGCACTGCCCTTTTGACAGATCTTAAAAGGTATTGACACGAGGTCTCATAAGCAACGATAAGGTTCATACATAGAATATAATTACATAATAACCACAATTATACTTAATCCAAAAGATGGTTCCATTACATTACATCCCAAAAGAAAGCTTAAATCTTCACATGGGTCTTACAAATATCCAAAAAAAAAGAAACTTCTAATTTTTCTAGGATAGCCAAAAGTCTTCGAAGGTTTCAGGCTTGTCGTCTCCAGCTATGAGTTCCTCTTCGTCACCTGGCATGATACGCCGTGAACTTTGAATGCCCAGTAAACACACACACACCCCCGTCCCTTTTTCCCAGTCCAATACACAATCACAATTATAACATCAAGTAGTAAAGCATGATACTCAAATGAATAAATAAAGAGTTAAGTTAGAAATTAGCAAACTAGAAATCCCCCAAAGAGATTTCGTCCTCCCAACCACAAGAATCGGACGCGGATTATTCGGTATGCTCCCTCTTTTGCTGCTTTGTTGTAGAACTAACCTCGGATGCCTACCAATGGTTATACTGCGTAGCGCCAACCACAGGGCCTCAAAAGAGACGGTAAAATAGGGCCTTGCCCGAATCCCTCCTTACACCAAACCACCTATGGTCCGAATACAACCGCTCCGTTCAAGGGTTCCGAAAACCACTTGCGCAAGACTTTAATCTTTCAAATAGGGAATGCACCCCAACAATCCATATATCACATATTCTCATCTTTTCATTACTCAAGTGTTCGAAAACCCAATACCCTCCCCATTAGGTTTCCCGTTGAATTAAATGTTTTAAATCAAGGTTAGTCCAACTTATAAAACAATAATATCCATATAAGCATGCATTCTTAAGATGAGAAAGGCAAATAACATAACCACAACACATATAATATCATGCCAAGATATGATCATAAGCTAATAAACAATCTCATGAACTCAAGGGTATAAAACATCCACACATAACACAATTTTCAGATTTAGTATCGCATAAAGATTAAAATGAAAGGTCTATTTCAGATCCTTCACCAGACTTGGCCTTCCTATGGTTCGTAGAGAATTTGATCTAGTTTCTAGAACATATTTTGAAAATGGGATTGCTTTTCTAGATTTCAAGTTATTTAGAAAACATTCCAGCGCTGTCCAGATTTTGTCCAGATCTGTCGACCGTTACGAAAATTTGATTTTCTTGCAAACCGCTTAAATTTTCTCGATGTAACCAATTTTAGTTGAAAGCTAAATCCTCAAGGAAGATTTTGACATGAAGTAGAGGTCTAGAATAACTTTGTACATGTTTCTAGAATTTCTGGAAGTGGGCTGCGAAAAACAGATTCTAAGGTACCATGCCCAAAACAAGAAGTTTTATGAGAAAAGGGTTCCACCAAGGGAAAGTTTTTGTTTCTTTTGCGAAGAAAACATGCTAACTAACATATATTTAACTCAGAAAATTTTCTTGAAAGAGTGCCCTTGGAAAGTTGAGAGATTGGTATAAAAAAAAAGATGGCTTTTTGCCAAAATGGGGAAAATACAAGAGAGATGGAATCAATACTCAACCCTTAGCATTTTTAACATAAGAACTCATTAATAACAGATCTGAAAAAACTATTTAGAACCCTTAGAAACATGTATTGAAAAAAGGAAAATGAACGAGAAGGTTGTGTTTGTGGCTTACTTGCTACTTTGCACAAGAAGGCTCTCTTCTTCCTCCTTCTTCTCCTCTAGACTTCTCTCTCTTGCTCTCCTACCTCTCTCTAGACGAATGTGTGTGTGTGTGTGGATGTGGTGTTTGTGCTAGGGGAGCGTGAGGGAGGTTGGTATATATAGGCAATTTTGATGTAAAATGTCCTAAAAGCCCATTGGTTGGAAATGGATGGAAAGTTTAGGATTTGTTTGAAGTTTAAAGGAATAGAAGTGATTTGGGGGGGGGGGGGGGGGGGGGGGCTTACTCAAGGATTAGGCAACACTTAGTTAAAATGGAACTAGTTTTGGAATTTGCATCCTAGGTCTAGGGCACTAGGTTGTGTTTTTTTCTAGAATTTCATGATGATATATTTTGAAAATGGTCTCCTTACTTTCTCCTAGAAAGGCCGGCCATAGGGAAGGGTGGAAGGGCCATTTTTTTTATTAATTTTGGTCCTAGGGCACACTCCTCAAGGTGTATATATATATATATATATATTACATGATTCATGGTACTTCAAGGTACAAGGTACCAGTACTAGTTTTTGGGTAAGTTTTGAATTTAAATAAAGAGTGAGGGTTTAGAGTTAAATACATGTAACTTATGTAGAATTAAATTAGGTTAGGGAACCTAATCTGGCTAGGGTAATTCCTGTTTTGATAAAAATAAAAAAATAGTAATGCTAACCGACAAGATTCGAATTAATTCAAGTAACCGAGGGGCTTTAAGAAAATAATTCAAACATTAGGTTTTTTAAAGTGAATACATATTTCAGGGGCTTCACAGTTATTATCAAGTTATGTGAAATGTTTGACATGCCATGTAAGCATAGCTCGTTGGACAAAATTTTTAAGTTTGCTTTCACATCTGGCCCCATATGATTAATTATTAATTGATATCAGGTTTGAGGTCGTAGGTAATCTCATGATTACTGGCTGGTTATGACATTAATCTATAGGGTCGGGTTCGGGTCATGACACTAACTCTCTTACTTTTTTCACTTTCAACAACACTTACTCTTTCCTTTGATCAATCACTACAAAAATTTAGATATTTCAGAATTTTTGGAGGAGTTTTGCATGTAGAAAAGATGGAATTTCAGTTTGTATAGAAGGCATGGGGTGTATATGGAAGATAAGAGTATTCTTGGCTCAAAAACTCAATTTTTCTCTCTTTTTTCACCCTTTCTCACTATTTTCTCTTCAATTTCGTGTCCTCTCTCTCTCTCTCTCTCTCTCTCTCTCTCTCTCTCTCTTACAATATGATCATTCTATATAGGCAATGAGGGAGGGTGAAGTTCAAAAAGAAGGTGGGAGACAAGGTGGGAGACAATAATGTGATAAGAGGGCAAATTTTCAAGGTGGTTGCATGGGATACACCTTTATGGATGCAAACAAAACCTCTTTTTGACAATGGGGGATGATTAGGTATGTATTTGGTGATATATATGGGTTGGCCAATAGGGTAGGGGAGTATCTCACACACAAGAAAAAAATGCAAAAAATACACCTTTGCGTACTGGTTTAAAATGGTCAAATATTATTTGAGGGGAAATATAACAAAAGGTAAAGCTTTGGTAGAGTAGTTAAGGCATTGGGTGTGGAGTCTTAGGTCGGGGGTTCAGACCCCTTCGCCAGCATTCCTTAAATTCATTTTTTTGGGTAAAGACAAGTCAGCTTCGCATCATCAGTAAGGACCAATCCAGTCATGCTATGTCAGCAAGACTGCCACCTCAACATCACAATTAGCATTGACGGAATATTTTGTATATGGACAGAATATTCCCTGACTTAACAGAATATTTCCTCACATAACAGAATATTCCTTGAGTTTACAATTTGGCCCAGAAGTTTCAAATAATTATGTTGTAACCCAGATTTCGGGACAATTTTTCAGTGAAGCCCCCTGGAAGTGTAGAGAAGGTTGATCCTAGCTAAACGAATCATTCTAGACGCAACTGTGAGGTCAGAATATGCCCTTGGAAAGGTAATTTGTGGCCTTTTAGGGTTGGAAACGGGGCTCAAATTCTAAGTTTTCTTATTGAGGATTCTGTGAGAAACACCTTCTTATTTTGTCATCATAGGGTAATCAAAAGAAAGTGCCCAAGTCTTAGGGCTGGTCAAAATGGGGTGTCTACAGGATCCACCTGCTTGGAGCACACCCACCTCTATACAAGCCGACGATGGTGAGGTACAGCTGGTTCACCGAGCACTTTCGCGGGAGCGAGCCCGAGACACCGGAGGAGGTAGAGCAGTATGTTAGGGGCTTTTTGATGTTCCTCCTCGGTACCACCTTGTTTGCGAACAGGTGGAACACCATGGGTTTATATTTACTGACCGCCCTCATAACATTGCCTCAAGTTCAGTTCTACGACTAGGGTGGAGCTAGCCTTGCCACACTCTATGGCTACATGAGCTCCACTTCCCACATAAGGGGAGAGCGAGTCAGAGGCTATTGGAGAGCCTGGGAGGTATGCACCACACATTTCTTCTTTTGTACTTTCCGTTCAACATTTGTTCACGCATTGTGCTTTTTGCTTTGCACTTTCTGTTTTTATATCTGTTCATGCATTGTGCTTTCTGCTTTACACTTTCTGTTTTATATCTATTCATGCATTGTGCTTTTTACTTTGAACTTTTTGTTCTGTATTTGCTCACGCATCGTTGATAACACTGCTGCCTTTTTCTTGCAGTTATGGGTTTATGCCTATTTCCCGGCTTTGGCTCTAGAGCCTGTAGAGGAGATCTCTCCCATAGTGCCTTACTCATGGCGATACAACGACCGGTGCTAGTGCCGGAGCCGTG
Organism: Camellia japonica; assembly: GCA_030407325.1. Classification (NCBI taxonomy): domain Eukaryota; kingdom Viridiplantae; phylum Streptophyta; class Magnoliopsida; order Ericales; family Theaceae; genus Camellia; species Camellia japonica. Next base: position 168,520,947 of record JAPPVO010000014.1, on the reverse strand, counting down.
ATGACATGACCTTTGCCTTCTACCGCAGATACTTTGATACGGTGGTTGGTGACAAGATAATCCGAAACTTACAGTCATTTTTGTTTTACTACTGTTCGGATTCATACTTCGACAACTGACGGCAACTAATAATTTGTACCTTCTCTATTTTGCAAATCTTGTGGCAGCCTTGGGCGACGATACCGGCTGGAGTGAGGGACCAATATGCTGGGGCTTGGGCCACATCCTGATTCTGGATTTTGCTGGAGGGCCCAGTCTGTCAAGCCTTGGGTGAGCGTTTCATACGCCAGACTCTAGGCTCACCCATCCCAGTCGTCCCTATGCCACCTCTGGCATCCATAAGGACAACCAATAGCCTCCCGGCTGGGCAATCATTCAATTTATAGTGGGACTGGATGCCGATTACTTCAGAGCGGAGGGTGATTATCCGAATTTTATCCAGACTCATCTCATACCCCCTCTAACGGGCATTCACGCGCGCGATGCTGCAAGTGCTACCTCGGTGGGCGAGGCTACCCAAGAGACCGAGGCCAGTTTTGGAGGGGCCCCTCCCATTGCGCAGGCGACTAGTTAGCCAGTGATTCCGACGGCGCTTACATGTTGGCGGCCAACTGGATCAACCTATTAGATCCCAACAGAGCCACATGAGGCTGGGCATGGGTATGTCAAAGCCCGTGGCGCATCTCAGGTATGGACCAGACTTTACAGCATGTAACCGCACTCTCCCTTTCCAGATATTAATTATTCCAGATACTGATCATTCAGATGCACTTACAGGCACTGACCGAGTACGTAGAGGGTCTGCTCCAACTGGTTGCTTCTCTGATTGGCATGGTACAGAGAAGAGAGGCATTGCTTGATCTCCACGGTATCCAGGCATTTTTTTGCTGCTTTCCACATACATTTCACTGCTACCTTGTACTGTTGTACTCCACACTATCATATTTTCACTAGCACACTGACACGCATACCACAACTTTCACACCACTCCGCACTGCACTAATTCACTGCACTGACACACTGTACTCATACACTGTACTCATTATGTACCTTTTGCACTCATTCCACATACATACACTATATCTGATATGTCGACACTTGTTTTCCAGATCCCATCTGTACCAAGGACACCAGTGGAAGTGACACAGGCGGCACCTCCTCAAGCGGTAGGGAGGAGAGGTAGACAGGATCTAGCACACGGCTGAGATGAGTGCCGAGGTCAAGGTAGAGGCAGGGGTGTTCTGAGCCCGTATTGAGGGGGGATGATATCAAGACCCATAACTCTGAGAAGGCAGTGAGCCGACAATCTGAGTCTGAGGGCAAAGGTGATGATGCTGGCTCAGGGCTAGGGAGTGGAGATGACGCCGAGGCTGACTCTGAGGTAGGGAGCGGAGATGACGAGATCGGCTCTGGCTCAGGGAGCAGAGACGATGAGACTGGCTTTGGCTCAGAGTCTGATTCTGATAGCGGTGCTGATGGAGACAGTGCCCCTGAGTCCCCTCCGAGGAAGAGGACGAAAAGGGCCTCTCAGGCTTAAGATGACTGGCGCCGACTTTTTTTGTACTTTTGGCTTAGTTTCTTTTATTTTGGTAGTTCAGCACATGTATAGCTTCAGATAGGCTTTTACTTTTGCTTTTGAAAACTTGCACTCTCTTTTGTAAAAACTATGATCGAGGGAAAACCCTATAACTTTATGAAAAGAGTTATTGTTTTACATCATGAGCACCACATATGCATGGAATGAAAATGGAGTTGAATTAACCAAAAATAAAAACTTGTATTGGCACGATGTTCTAAATCGAGTAATCAGCCGACCAACGACCAAAATACAAAATATAACTTGATAAACAAAGAAAAAACAACTCAAACACAGATATACACACTTACTAAAACCAAAAGACTTAAAACAAGACCTCAAAACACAAAGACCAAGACAAAACCAGGCTGCCAAAACTGCTAGACCCACAAGTGGATGGCAGGCCAGAAAATGTTGGTTGCCGGCCACAAAAGGTGGGTTGCCAGCCACAAAAAGTGGGTTGCCGGCCACTTATGATGAATCCACCAGACAACTGACAGCTGGCCTCCACTCACAGTCTTATCTTCTACAAAAGGTCTTTCTTCGTGATTTCTTCACTAGAACCTCATTTTTGCTGCTGTTTCTTCCACAAATTGAGATATTTCTTGCCATGAAGCTCACAGATTGGATAGCCACTTTAGATGGCATGGAAAAGGTATGTTTCCGAGGTTTCGGCATAAATGCGCTTTTTCCGTTAAGCCATACTCCATTTTTCTTTATGTTCCTTCATACCGCGGCCCGATGCTGGGACCTAATTATGCATGTATTTCGCTTTGGAACACAGGAAATGTGCCCGACTCTTAAAGAATTTCGAGCATTGATGGAAACCTGGTGCAATGAGGAAATCATAACTCAGCCTCGTTTTGGCCACGCCCAAGCTTTGGGACGGATGTATGGGCTCACTTTGCACGAAGCCCGATCTTTGGTCCATGACAGAGAGCTAGACATACCCAGTTTGATTCATCAATTTTCTGACATCGATGACCGAGGAGACCTTCTTTGGTGAGGTTTTCGGCAACATGCCCTCTGTTTATGTATGCTTGCATATTTCCTTCTTGCCCCTAGTTATTGTAGAACCAGCATTCAGTTGATCGAAGTGGCCTAATGTCTGAAAGAAGGTAAGAGTTATATCGGTTTGACGTTGGCCGAGACCCTGATGAGCTTAGATGCTTTTCATCGCGAGAGACCACCAAGTTAGCGGGGAGTCCACTACTTCTTCAGGTATTGTTTCCCACCCTTTTTCATATATGCATCGCACATCACTCGGCACTCATATTCTATTTTCTCTCAAAGCTCTTTCTTTACTTTTATCTCCACGCACATCTCTCTATGCTTTCTCTCCATTTTTCATCCCTTTCTAGGTATGGCTCATGGATAAGCTAAAGGTGGTGGACTCTTACCTCGAGTATTCAGCTCGAGCTTATTTCTTCCGCCAACTATTAGTGGATTTTCCTAACAAGGGATGGTGGTGCAACTGGATGTGCAGTAGATCTGCAGCTGACATAGCTTGGCGTTGCCCTTGGCTTAATCTAACCGAGATGGGTTATAGCATCACTCTGCAGCCTAGCATATAGTTGATTGGCCTTACGCACTACGTGTTCTACTTTCCCTTTCGGTTCAAACGCTAGTTTGGACATGATCAGACTTACCCAGAGGAGAGAGTAGAATACTCGGATTCATTCCCGATTCGTGCTTCACACCTGGCTAGGTATCTTGTTGCCCGGAGGTCGAGAGAGATTTTGGCCCCAGCCCCTAGTTTTAGTCATGCCCTTTCTAGAGAGTGGTTGACTTGGCTCGAAGATGAGGCACAAGCTAGGCCCACTTTGGCTACAGAAGCTTCCGCAAGCACAAACAGAGGATGCAGGAGCACCTGACTCGCCTATGCCCTTAGTTTATTGCTTTGACCTTTCTTTTCAAGTTTTATGATGTAAAAGCAACTTTGATTTGTATTGGAGAGTTAGAGAACTTTATATTGAAATCAATGGAATTAAAGCTGTGAGCACTAAAAAATTTCCTTTTGGTCCAAAAATGGTCTAAGTTGTAAAAAGTAAAATTTTGAACAAAATCAACTTTTATTAAAACTTTCCAAAGCCATTTTCGAAAATGATCACTGCCTGACACGCACAGAATCAAATCCTCAACCTGTACAACCTCGAATCAAACAATCTTAATTGTCCCTACTGGCATACCACTACTGCTCTGCATTGTAACCAGCTTTTCTTCCCAAAATGAAGATCACAACCGAACTAACAGATGATGAACAAAGATGACCCGATCAGGAAAACGGACAGGACAGTTGAGTTGGAGATAGTTACGGCCGAACTTCAGGATGAAGTTGCCGACGTATCCCAAAGGTGGGAATCAGGCCTTACGTAGCTCAATTCAGGTTCACTCAAGTATTAACCCTCTCCTTTTGTGCTCTAACTTTTGCCAAAGTCGTCCTTTAGGGTTTTCAACCTTGTGAGCTCAGTTTTTCTTTGTTTCAAATTTTTCTTGCTCTAACTTTTGCCTAGGTCGCCCTTCCGGGTTTTTGACCTAGCGAGCCTCTTTGGGATAGTCTTTCTTCAACTTATCCATATTGATAGGCTGTGACAATTCCAGGCCATCTAGGTCCGTGAGAATAACTGCTCCACCCAACCAGATAGCTTTGATGATGTAAGAACCAGTCCAATTGGGTTTGAACTTGCCCCTAGGGTCATGGATGGGAGCTCGATTGTCTTTTAGCACCATGTCGCCCTTCTTCAAATTCCGGGACTTAACTTTCTTGTTAAAAGCCCTGACAATTCTGGATTGGTAGCCCTGAACATGATACAATGCCTTTAACCTTCTCTCGTCAAACAACATTAACTTCTCAAATCTGCTCTGTTGCTAGTCAGCCTCCGCTATCTGACACTCAGCCATAACTCGCAGTGACGACACTTCGATTTCAATTGGCAGAACAACCTCCATCTTGTAGACGAGAGAATAGGGGGTTGTCCCTGTAGATGTCCGGATCAAGGGTTTGTAGCGCCAGAGTGCAAATGGCAATTTATCTGGCCAGTCCCTATAGGTCTCAACTATCTTCTGCAAGATGTTCTTAATATTCTTATTGGTGGCTTCAACAGCTCTATTGGTTTGTGGCCTATATATAGATGACTTATGAGAAGCCACGTTGTATTTGTCCAACAAGTCTATCACCTCTTTCTTGAAGTGGGAACCATTATCCGATATGATTCGAGACTACGTACTGGTAGATGATATTGTTTCTGATAAATTTAGACACATGCGATGCCTTCAACACTGCATAGGATTGAGCTTCCACCCACTTTATTGTAAAGTAATCAATTGCCACCAAGATATATTCATGTCCATTCGACCCTTTTGGCGAGATAGCACCGATAACATCGATTTCCCAGACTAAGAATGGCCATGGCGAAGTCATGTTGTAAAGCTTCAATGGCGGAATATTCATGAGATTGGAATGGATTTGACATTTGTGGCATCGTCGTACAAAACCAATGCAATCCTCTTCCATGGTGGACCAGTAATAGCCTTGTCTTAGGATTTTTCGGGCTAACATCACACCATTCAAATGCGCTCCGCATTCTCTGCCGTGGATACCCTCCATAAGGCGCTTATATTCTTCTTCCTCTAGACACAGTTTATGTATTCTCAGATGACCTCTTTTATACAGCTTACCCCTACAGATGATAAATTGGACGGCCATATGCCGTATTCCCCGTTTGTCTTTGGCATTTGCCCCTAATGGATACGTCTCTTTTTCAAGAAAGTTCCAAATATCGAAATACCAAGGGTTTTTGTCTTACAATTCATCTATCGCGGCAATAGTTTCATAAGCCGGCTTGTATTTCTGTTTGATGATAATCGGACACATCCGGACTCCAAGTGGGATGTCTACCCTAGAAGATAGAGTTGCTAAAGTATCAGTGAACCGGTTGTTCTCTCTTAGTAGATACGTGAATGTCAACTTTTCAAACCTAGGAATCAGAATATCCAGGGTCTGATGGTAAACCTTCATCGTCTCTTCTTTGACTTTCCATTTTCCATTTGTTTGAGAAATAACCAAGTTCGAGTCCCCGATGACATCCAACCTTATTGCCCCTAGTTCTAAGGCAGTTTCTAAACCAGTAATACATGTGTAGACACCCCATTTTTAACCGTTCTCAAGACTTGGACGTCACCGTTTGAACACTCGGTGATCATGCATGTTCGTGTTCGTTTGAGTTCTCGGAGGCCTCAGCTACGTGCCTTGCCTTAGGAACTCTCAACTTGTCTATTTTGTGTTTGGTTTTGCACCAAACACTTGTTGTTTTGCTTCTGAGGGCAGGGAATAGCTTGTTGGCCATCCCCACACCTCACCGGCCATGGCTTGAGGCCACCGGCCATGTTTCTTGCCACCGGCGATTAATGATGGCCGGTCGGCACTCTTGGTGGTCGGCCGGCCACCTTTGTTGGTCAAATGGCCACTTTTGTTGGTCGACCACTGTTCATCTGCTTTTGGCAAATATTTTGTGGTAGCTGGCACAGCTGGCACCCACTTTGCACCCCCTCCATACACGTGTATGGAGGGATTTCCCTCTTGCTTAGCTTGTTGTGTAAGCTTTGCAAGAGTTGGAATTCTATAAGAGGAGGGCTTCTCCTCCCTCCTCAAGGGTTCCAAGAAAGTCCAGAGCTCTGGATTAGGGTTAGAAATAGTGTATCTATCTATCTCTATATCTCCCTCTCTTTTTTCCTTTGTGTGTGTTTAAGTGTGTTTTGTTCATACTTTTGTGCATAAACACCTAATATCACACCTTACCTTGGTTGCTGAGGTGCCAAAGGGTTGTTGTTAAGGTTTTTGAGTGGATTTAAGCTTGGAAAGGCTGCTGGAGCTCCATTCTTGAAGAGCTCTACAAGGGTAAGAATCTTACCCCTTTATTCCCCATTCTTGCACTAGCTTTTAACCTATCTTGCATCTGTTTTTGAGCTTAGTGTATAACATATAAAAGTTCTGATTTTTTTAGTTTTAGAACTTTATTTAAGGTTTCTTTGAGGTTTGGGGTTGTTTCCCCCCTCCAAGGCCTTGTTAGGCCTTGTTTCAGGCCATCTATTTTGGCCCTTTCTTTGAGCTTTGCTTGACCTTTCTACCACTGAAATTCAGAGGATTTTCATTGGTGGAGAGGTGGTTTTGAGGTCCTAAATGGGAGAGGGTCATCCCCTCTCTATATTGCCTTTGATGTTCATACAAATGGCTTGTGTTGTAGCTTGTATGCTTAGCTTTGTTTAGCTTCTTTTCAATTCATATTTGTGCTTATTCTGCCATGATATAGCACTGTTTTTAGTTGGTTTAGACACACCATGCATGCCTTGCATACTTGTCTTGTAATGCCATGAAATTGCCTTAACATGCTTTGTTTTTTTAGCCTTATTTCTAGCATGATTTTGGCTTAGCTTTGTGAAGCTTTTATGCATGTTTTAGTATGATTGAGGTCTGTTTTTGGTTGTTTGGGTCATCTATGACTTGCTTTGTATAGCTACCATGCAATCTCCCTTGTAGGCCTTGAGTGTTGACCCCTCTAGCATGTCCTCCTTGCATCATTTCAGTGGTTTGGCACCACTTATCATGTCATTTCAGTCCATATAGCATGCTTGTATACTTGCATTTGTGGCTCCTTTGATGCTTCAAAAGGTTTGTGTTTTGTGCTCCATGTTTGGACCTTTGTGCATGCCTTTAGATTTAGGCCATTTAGATGCCATCTAGGTGTGTCTTTGGTCTTGTTCAGACTTGCATTGGGACTGTTTTAGGTCTCCATGGCCCTTTGGGGCTTGCTTCATATAGCCTTGGTTTGAGTCCCGTGGCTAGTTTTCAAGTTTGGACTTTGTTGCATGCTTTGATTGCTTTGTTTAGTTGGTTTGGCACCATTCTTAACATGATTTTCAGAGCTTGATATGTATGCCATATGTCCATGTTTATCTTCTTTTAAGTGTGTTTAAATTCCCCTCTTTATGCTTAAGTTTTGGACCATGTTTGCATACATGTTTGTATGTAAATTTGCCTTCATTTCCATAGCTTTTTGGCTACTTATCTAGACATGGCTGAGGCTTGTCCATATTAGTCTAAGTCCATCTTTTGCGTGTTGCCCAAATGTTGTTACATTGCTTCATGTTTGCATGCTTTGGTTGCATCATATATTGCTTGCTCATTTGTTTGAATATTGTCACATGTTTGAATGTTTGCATGCATGTTTGCATGCTCATGTTGCATATTTAGCTCGCATGCTTAGGTTGCATTTTGCATGCATGCCTTGCCTCTTGAATTACCATGATAGAGGTTGGGTCCCTTGTGTGTTTATGTGCATTACATTTGACATCAAAATGCACAACTTGACTTCTTGGGCCATCATGCATGGAAATGCGTGATTGATGGCCTGAGGGTCAAAGACCAAATTCCCTTGAGTCCATAACATGATGGGGAGGTTGGTGGTGCAAATATTGTTTGAAAATGCATTTCCATGCCTTGTATGTCCTCTACTGCTATCAAAACAGGATTCTGCAGACATAGATGGCCGACCAACCACATTGAGTGCCGGCCGACGACAAATATCTGGCCGAAAGCCATACCAATGGTCGATGACCACTTTCCCATGGCCGGTGATCATTCCTCATGGCCGGTGGCACCCCACAGTGTTCAGAGAGTGCTCCTTGGGACTTGTGCAATTTGCAGAGGCAAAAAACAGTGAAAACAGAGGCAGCTTGTGCATGGTGGTGGATTTCCGAGCGGAGTCGAGCACGCATGCATTGGACCCTCTGCCCGAGGTTGTTTTATCGCTTTATTAGCTTAGTTAATTTGCTTAACTAGTTAATTGGTTTGTAACTATTTAATTAGCTTGTTAGTTGATTAAATTGTAATATTCTTTCGGTCCTTCTGAGCGAGGGCGAATTTATATATAAGTGTGTGTGCGTGTGATGTCCTGTCCCATCTCTACTTCTTCTTCTTCTCCCTTTTACTTACCTGCTTTTGATTTAGTATTAGGACATTTTTGATTAGCATACTTATGATAGCATGTTTGCGTCCATTCTTCATTTATTGCACGCACCGGGCTCGGCGCATCATACTAATTGCATAGTATTTCAAATCTAACTTGAATACATGTTATCTGTTGCATTTCACATGCCATCTATAGATTAGCCTAGCCTACTCTAGCTGCATTTTGCTTGTGATGCATTAGCCATCTTAACATGGACTTGGATCATACATTTGATTACTAACATGTTCCTTGTTTTGGCTTGGAGTACTAGGTAAGTGTTTATGCTTTAGCATCTCGCATGAGTGTGAATGTTAACATGAAAGCATGCTTGCCATAAGGCTAACTGCTTAGTTGATTTACTGCCTGAATGCCTGTGGGTGGAGGTTAGATTGCTTGAGTTGGAACAACTCGTTGAAATCCGTGTTTTAGCCTACTTGCAAGTAGCAAATTTCAAAATATCTTTCAAATAAGCGGATATGCAATGCTTTGTTCCAAATTAGGCGATCTAGTCTATACTTTTGTGTCGTGCGCATCACATAGTAAGATTAGCTAATTAACCGGAATAAGAATGCATAATGTTTTCAAAACTAGATATCTTGGTTAGTAGAGGCCAATCTTCGATCGGGCGAGCGGGGGTGCTCACGAAGTGACCTTCCCCAATCGTACCCAAGTTCCCAAGCTGAGGCAACTTTGGTGATGACGGACACGTGGCCTTAGGCAACGAGTCAGAGTTTTCTAAATTCCCCCAAAATAAATATTCAGGTGGCAACTCTGTATCTGGCAAAGCAGTCCATGTTTGGCACTTCTTTCAAAAAATCTGTTTTCAAAAACAATTTGCCGGATTTGGACTCTTTGATGATTCATCGGTCTTGCATTGCACTCCGCGAGATTAGATACAAGACCATGACATTGAGTCCTGAACTGTAGTGAGCCCAATGAACAAAATGGGGGGATTCCCTCCCGGGACGTTCGGGGACTTCTACAACATGCTTCATATTCTGCTTCATTGTTGGACACCTTGAACTGGAGTTTGAAGGCTAAAGGTATATGTGAGTCGTCGGGTGCTATCAGTAACAGACCTATCCCATAACCATATTGATTGGATGCTCTATCAAAGTACATCGTCCAAGTTTTCTCTTCAACTTACAAAATGTCTTCATCTGGGAACAAGTATTCCAGTGCCTCATCTCTTTCTACAGGGTGGTCTGCCAGGAACTCCACTACAACTCTTCCTTTAACCAACTTGCGGGTGACATATTTGAGATCAAATTCAAAAAGAAGGAGCAACCAACGAGCCAGACTACTCGTAAGTGCCGGTTTCTCAAAGAGATATTTAATGGGATCTAATCTCGAAACCAGGATTATAGAGTGAGCTAACAAGTAGTGCCTCAACTTCCTGGTAGCTCATACGAAGGCTAGGCAAGCTTTCTCCAAAGGAGTGTAGCGGGTTTCGTAGTCTAGCATTTTCTTGCTAAACTAATAGATGGCTTTCTCTACCCTATCTTCAGATTTCTGAGCGAACATGCATCCCATGGTCGTGTCTATTACTGATATGTACAAAATCGAAGGCTTCCCCAGTTTGGGCGGCGACAACACAGGAGGTTTCATGAGGTACTGCTTAACCTGTTCTAAGGAAAACTGACATCGATCATCCCATCAGAATTTCTTCCCTTTTTTCAGGAGACGAAATAGTGGTTCACAAGTCAAGGTTAATTTGGAAATAAACCGTCTTATGAATTGCACTTTACCCAGAAAGCTACGCACTTCTTTTTCAGTCCTCAGTGGTGGCATTTCTAAGATGGCCTTGGTTTTGGAAGGATCTACTTCAATGCCCCTTTGTATGATTAGAAAGCCCATCATTTTTCCTGCTGTTATGCCGAAGGTGCACTTCTGCGGGTTTAACCTAAATTTGTATTCCCTGATCTGTTGAAAGAATTTCTCCAAGGTGGTGTAGTGGCCCTCTCGTTCTTTGGACTTGACAATCATGTCATCCATGTACACCTCAACCTCTTTGTGGATCATTTACGCATAATGGTGTTGCGACCCTCTAATAGGTAGCTTCAGCATTTTTCAACCCAAACGGCATAACCAGGTAGCAGTAGGTACCCCATGATGTAGTGAATGCGATTTTCTCTCTGTCCTCTAGAGCCATCAGAATTTGGTTGTACCTAGAAAACCCATCCATAAACGATAGCAATGCATAGCCCACAATGAAATCCGCTAATTCATCAATGTGCGGCAGAGGAAAGTCATCCTTCAGACTGGCTCTGTTCAAGTCCTAGAAGTCTACACACACCCGGATTCTACTATCTTTCTTCGGCACTGGGACGATATTGGCTAACCAAGTCGGGTACTCAAATACCAACAAGAACCCTGCCTCGATCTACTTAGTGACCTCTTTCTTGATTTTCAGCGCCCAATCCGGACAAATTCTACACAACTTTTGCTTGATTGGTCGGGCCTCGGGGTTAAGAGAGATCCGGTGCTGTACAATCTCAGGATCGATTCCAAGCATGTCTTCATAAGACCACGCGAAAACATTTTTGAAATATTTTAACAAAGCGATTAAACACTAACGCTCCTCCGAAGACAACATGGACCCGATCTGGACCAGGCGCAAATCCTTCTCAGTACCCACATTAATGGCAATGATTTCATCAACACCATAGACCGCCCGAACTTCCTCCGCGCCCCCCCCCCTTTTCGGAGAGGGCGTGGATCTGGTTCTAGCTACTACAGTTCAGACTCCTGTCATGGTTCTGAATCTAATCTCACAAAGTGAAATGCAAGACTGATAAATCACCAAAGAGTCCAAATCCGGCAAATCATTTTGGAAAATCGATTTTAATCAAAAAGCGCAAAACATGGACTGCCTTGCTAAATTTCAGAGTCGCCACCTAAATATTTTGTTTTGGAAAATTTAGGAAACCCTGACTCGTGCCTAAGGCCACGTGTCCGTCATCACCAAAGTTGCTCCGGCTCGAGAACTTGGGTACGAGGGGGGAAGGTCATGAAATGAGCACCCCCGCTCGCCCGATCAAAGGATCCGCCTCTACTAATCATGATATGTCGTTTTGAAAACACATATGTTCTTGTTTGATTATTAGCTGACTTACTATGTGATGCGCACATCATATAAGTATAGACTCAATCACGAGAATTGGAACAAGACAACTCATGTTTGTTTTTGAAAATGGTTTGAATGTGCTACTCGCAAGTAGGCTAAAGCGCGGATTTGCCACCCTCAAGTGGGCTTTAGAAAACATGATGATGTGCCACTTCCAAAGTGGGCTTAAAACTCACATTTGATGAATTGTCCCAATTCAAGTAATCAAGCCTTCATCCACAGGCATTCATGCAGCTATAGCAATTAAGCAAATAGCCTCATGGCAAGCATGCTATCATGGCAGTCACTTATACACATGCAAGGATGCTAAAGCAAAAACACTTACAGTGTACTCCGAGCCAAAACAGAAAACTAGTTAGAAATCATGCATGATCCTAGCTATGTTAAAATGCCTAATGCAACACATGCAAAAATGCAACTAAGTAGGCTCGGCTATCTAAGATTGCATATGAATGCAACACTTGATAACATGCTTTGAAACACGTATTCAGGTAAATGTATTGAAATACAACGCAATTTGTATGATGCGCCGAGCTCGGTGCATGCAAGACAAACGAATCATGCACGCATGCAAAGCATAAGGTATGCTAATTGAAATATGCCCTAAACTAACCATCAAAAGCTGATAAGTAAAAGGGAGAAAGACATGAGGTTGGAAGACATTCACACACACACACACACACACTTATTACAACATTTTCCCTCTCAACGGAGGGTCCGAATGAAAGAGAGCTAACTAGTCACGCTAATTAAGCTAACTATTACAAACCAACTAATTAACTAACTATTCTAGCTAATTAATTATTACAAACCAAATTGAATAACTAGCTAATCTAAGCTAATTAGAATATTACAAAGCACTAAGCTAAATTAATTACAGCACAGGTAATTAACTACAACTAGCTAACAAAAGCGATAGATGGCCTCGTGGGCGAGGCAAATATGCATGCTCAGTTGCGTCCTCCCGGAAATCCACCGCCTTGCCTCAAGACGCCTCTGTTTGCACTCTTTTGAACCTTTGAAATTACACCGATTTCCATATTGCTTCTTTCTGATCTCAAGAACACCTTGAGGGCTGAAATTCCTCATGTTGCTTCAACAGAGCACAGACAGAGGCAAGAGAGTGTATTTGCAAGGAAATGTATGCATTTCCACACTCCTTATCATATCTCAAGCTCAAAGGAGTATGGCACTTAACACTTGAGCCAACAACTAAGCATTTTCAATGCATGGTGGCCAAAGGATTAAGCTTGTGGAAGACTCAATGAATGCACACATAAGACTCGAAAGGCCTCCACCCTATCATGCACAATCAAGGGCATTGGTGACCGAGAAATGTGACACGTTTCATCACTATGAGTATGAAACGTCCCACATTTCTCATGTTTGGATTAATGTTCGATCCAAACACATGCAATACAAATAACATGCTTATCTTGGCCATGTTTTACTTGATTCATTTTGTTTACACATTTTAGATTACCAATTAGTCCCTTAATCGGTTAATTCCAAAAGTGAGAGTCCTCTAGTTTTGAAAGAGTGAATTAGTGTGATGCAATGGCATATTTCAGCACTGAAATGACATGCTAAAGACGCTAAATCATGCAAGACATGCATGCAAAACATGTTAAAGGCCAAAAACACTAAGGCTAATGAAGAGCATCACACAAGAGGCATGCAATATCAAGCACAAATGGTCAAACCAGCTATGGACAGACCTAAAGCATGCCAAAACAGAGGCCGAAACATGCTGAAATGATAGCCCAAAAGCTTAGACAAACATGCATGCAAGTTGGCTAACAAGCGAAGCATAAGGCCCAAACCTCAAACACAACAAAAGGGCGATAAATGTAAGAATATGGCAGAGGTATATGGTCTGAAATAACATGCCAAATGATGCTATGCCATGGAAAAAGCTCAAATTTGACATGCTAGAGGTCTCAAAGTGCAAGGCTAGCAAAGCCAAATACACTATAGCTATGCAAAGCCAAGCATGCACGATCAAAACCACTCAAATCAGACCAAAAGCATGCTAAAACATAGCCAAAAATGTGCTGGAGTAGAGCATACACATGCTAGATCAATAGGCTAAAACACCGAATACACTAGGCTAGTGAACAAAATTGCACTACAAGTGCAAGGAGCACGCAAGAGGGAACCAAACCAACCCAAAACCGAGTTATGACATGGCAAATAATGGCTAAAAACATGCTGAAACTAAGCAAATTCAAGGCACAAAGACATGCTACTTTGCAAGGCTACAAGTAGGATTACACTACAAGTACAAGAAGCATGCAAGAGGTGACCAAGAAAGCCAAAAATAGAGTTATGGAAGGTCTGAAAAGTCACAAAAATGAGCCTAAACAAAGCCTCTAAGAAGTAGAAACACATGCTCTTTTGATGGGCCATCAACACATGCAAACAAGAGAAGAGGAGGGGGGACCACCCCCACCCATTTAGGACTTCAAAACCACTTTTCCACCAATGAAATTCCTCTGAGTTTCAGTGGTAAGAAGGCCAAAAAGAGATGGTCCCAAAGACCTTAAAAGATGGCAAGAAGCAAAGCAAAACAAGCCACCAAAGGGGGTAAACCACCCCTAACTCAAACTAGGCCTTAAACAACCATTTCAAACACTTAAAAATAGAATTTTTTGCAGTTGAAAGCTAAGCCTAAAATAGCATGCAAAGGTGGCTAAATAAGCAATGAAAATAAAGCTTTAAAAAGGCTATTACTCACCCTTGAAGCACAACTTCAAAACCAGCAACTTCTGAGGCAAAATCAGGTCAAAACCACTCAAATAAGGCTCCCAAGTACCTTAGAAACAAGATGAAGGTGTTTGAGTAGGTGTTTGTGTGCAAAAGTATGAAGAAACAACCCTTTAAGGCACAAATATGGAGAAAGAGGGAGAATTCTAGAGAGAGGGAGAGTTTTTGCTCTTTCAAATTCTAAACCCCTCTCAAGGGGGAGACACCTCCCCTTATATAGAATATGCAAGCTAAAGCTTGCTCAAATCCCTACATACACATGTAGGAAGGATGCATTCTGTGCCTAACAACTGGCACAGCTGGCACTAAAAATATCTGCAGAAAGTGAAAAATGGCCGCCGACTACTAAAAGTGGTCGACCGACCACCCCACCTAGTCGACCGACCACCTCAGTTGGTCGACAGGGCAACCACCTAGTCGACAGGGCAAAAAAGGGGTCTCCCAAAAGGGAAGAAGGTGGTGGCATGCTGCAGACCACTTTAGGTGGTCGACCAACCACCAGCCCTAGCAGACCAACCACCAAAAGTGGCTGGTAGGGAAGAAAAGTGGTCTACACCACTGTTTCTCCTTCCAAGCAAAAGGGGCACCAAGGTTTGGCTTTAAACAAGCTCAAAACCAAGAGAGTTCAAAGACTCAGGGGCAAGGCGTGCAGCTGAAATCCCACGGGGACTCCAAACGAGCGTGAACATTCGCAATCATCGAGCACTCAAACGATGACGTCCAAGTCTTTAGGACAGTCAAAAATGGGGTGTCTATAGTTGCCCCTCTTTGACAGAACTCGGAAGTCATGAAATGATGGGAGTGAATGTCAAAGCCCAGAGACGACCCATTTTTGACAAGGCCGAAGACTTAGACAAACAGGCAAGATAACAAAAAGATGCACTCGTAGGTAGGGGCAAAATGCAAATGAACATGCACAATGCAAGAGCATAACTTATGATTATGCAAAGAGGGCTGTAATGAAGCATTTGAATGCAAATGTTATGCAAAGTAAATGCAACATTTGAAGCAAACCGATAAGATCATCTCACATATGAGAAACACAAACATACAAACACGCTACGCGCGAGACTCACAAGTCAAACCACATTTCACACAGAAAGCACGCAAGAAAAAAATGAAATCTTAACTACAGTTCACGCAGGAAAGACTAAAAGCGACCGTTGGGCACACCCGAGGTCTTAAACAAGATTCCAACGTGTTGCACGCAAACAGAAAAGGAGTGGTATAAGCATTGGAACACGTTCCAAATGCTCTTAACCAAAGAGGAGAAACATATGGATACGTCTCAGTGTTTCGAGTGGTATAAGCATCGGAACACATTCCAAATGCTCTTAACCAAAGAGGGAGAAACATAGGGATACGTCCCAGTGTTTCAGAGTGGTATAAGCATTGGAACACGTTCCAAATGCTCTTAACCAAAGAGGGAGAAACATAGGGATACGTCGAGTGTTTCGGAGCGATATAAGCATTGGAACACGTTCCAAATGCTCTTAACCAAAGAGGGAGAAACATAGGGACACGTCCCAGTGTTTCGGAGTGGTATAAGCATTGGAACACGTTCCAAATGCTCTGAACCAAAGAGGGTCTAACTCGTCGCACGTGCGAGGAGAAAGAACAACAATGCCCAAGGCACACAAGATTAAATGCGATAGATACACAAAGTAAACATGTGCGATAGATACACAAAGTGAGTATGTGCGATAGATACACAAAGTGAGCATGTGCGATAGATGCACAAGGTGAGCATGTGCGATAGATACACAAGGTGAGCATGTGCGATAGATACACAAAGTAGACATGTGTGATAGATACGCAAAAAGCATATGTGTGAGAGATACACAACATGAACAAAGTGCGATAGATATACTAAGTGAACAAAGTGCGATAGACACACTACGTGAACAAAGTGCGATAGATACACTAAGTGAACAAAGTGCGATAGATACACTACGTGAACAAAGTGCGATAGATACACTAAGTGAACAAAGTGTGATAGATACACAAAGCGAACAAAGTGCGATGCATACACTAAGTGAACAAAGTGCGTGTAGACACCCCATTTTTGACCGTCCTCAAGACTTGGACATCACCGCTTGGACACCCGGTGATTATCCATGATTGTGTTCGTCTCGAGTTCCCGGAGGCCTCGGCAGCGCGCCTCGTCTCAAGAATTCTTGACTCGATTGCTTCGTGTTCGGTTTTGGCACCAAACACTTGTGTTTTTGCCTTCAAGGGTAGGGAGAGGCTTGTTAGCCATCCCTGAAGCCCACCGGCTTCCCCACACCTCCACCGGCACCCCCTAGTGGCCACCGGCACTTATTTCTCAAAACTTTTGGCCGGTCGGCACTGTATTCTGCCGACCGGCACTTTTTTGTGCCGGTGACTGTCTTGGCTGGCCGGTGTGACCTCTTTGCACCCCCAGGGATGGTGCATCCCAGCTGTGACAGCTGGAATGCACTATAACCACTCCCCATGCCCGGGTTTGCACCTTTTGCACCCTTGAACCCCATAAACCTTCTAGAAGGTTGAACCCTTGGCCAAGCTTCTTGGAGAAGCTTGGCCAGCTGTCTTAGCTTCCCTTGGAAGCCAAGACCCTCTTGCCCTCTTGAACCCCCCTCTCTTTGCTTAGCCATTAAGTTAAGAGCCTTATTTTGTCTATATAAGCAAGCCTTCTCTCCCTTTGATGGAGGTTGGCCACTTTAGACCTAAAAAACCAGAGCTTACACACATATCTCTGATATACATCCATATATATCTATACTTCTATATCTATCATCCTTGTGTGTGTGTTTTAGGCCCAAAAAGTGTGGTTTACCTCATTTTTGCACCTTTACACACACTACACCTTAATCCGAGATTAGGAGGCTTGGAGGTTTGTTTTGTGTGATCTTGGACTGATTTTGATCAATCAAAGAGGGCTGGACCTTTTGTTCTTCAAAGGATCTTCAAGGGTAAGAACATTACTTTAGATTCCCCATTCTTGCAACTACTTTCTACCCCTTTTGCTTTGTGATTTTGGATTTGTGTTTAATATAAAAAAACCTTGTTTTTACTTTCTCAAGAACTTTCATTAAGGTCACTTTTGTATTTGAGTGAAGCCTCACTCTTTTAGGCCTTGTTTTGGTCTCTTTTGTGCCTTTACTTTGAGCATATTTTTACTTGGTGTGTTTGGTCTTCTCACCACTGAAAACTAGTGTGTTTTCAGTGGTGAGGAAGTTGGTTTCAAGTCTCAAATAGGGGAGGGATACCCCTCTCCCCTTTGTCCCTCTTTGGCCTCCATTTTTGGCTCATGAGGTAGCATGTGTGCATGCTTGCATTTGGCTTGATTTCAGAGTTTTTTTAAGTGTTTTGGAGCATTTTAACCTCTGTTTTGGGTCGGATTTGTGGCCTCTAGCATGCCTCTCATACTTGCTTTGAAATGCTCTTTTATGCCTAAAAGCATGTCATGCATTTAGGCCATGTTTCTTGCACATCTTAGCTTGGTTCTATGAGGGTATTAGCATTATATTACCATGTATAAGAGTTGTAAGCCATTGATTTTGCCATGTATAGTGTGCTTGACATGGTTGCTTTGCATTTTAGGCTTGTAAGCCTTATGCATTTTGGTTCCTAGCATGTTCAACCTTGATCATCCTCATGATTTGGCATCATTTGTGACCTTATTTCAGTCCATAAATCATGTGTGTATGTTTACATATGTGACTATTTTCATGCTCCAAGGGTGTGTCCTTTTGTGCCTAAGAATAGGCCTTATGCATGCTTGTATGCTTAATGCATTTTGGGGGTGCTATGTGAGGGGATTTGGGTGTCATTTTACATGATAAAAGTCTGTTTTTGGTTGTTAGATTCATGCCATGAGTGGTTGTGTTAGTGGTAGTAAGATGCTCTTTTGGTGCCTTAGGTTTAGGCCCATGAACTTGCATGTTTATATAGCATTTTGGTCACCATTTATGGCTTGTTTTGCCACTGTTTTGGGGTGGTTTGAGGGCTGCCCCATTGAAGTTAAGTCCATCATTGCATCCTTGCATCATGTTGGTTGCATGATTGATTGATGAGGTTTTGTCACATTCTAACTCTATTGCATAATTGGCCTAGTTTCCATCATATTAGCACCTTGAGCACTCTAGCATTTTGCATGCTTAATATGATAGTTGTTTAAAGCACTTGGTGTGTTTGCATTCTAATCCTCATGTTGCATTCATTTGAGGTATGTTGCATACATGCATTCCATGGCTTGGCTTGGGGTTGTCAAGCCAAGCATAAAGGTTGAGATGAGTTCACACTTTAAGTGGTGTAACTTGTCTCAACTTTTAGTCACCAAGACCTTTGATCCCATGATAAGGCCTTGGTTCATTTGTGTGTTTGCATGCATTGACATTGAAATGCAACCTTAGTTCTTAGGCTATCATGCACCAAGGTGCACAATTGTAGCCCTAGAACCAAGAGCCATGTTTCCTTGAGTCCCATTCATGATAGGAAACATTGGTCGTGCATAAATATGCTCAAAAATCCAATACCATGCACTGCTGCTGTTGCTGTCAAACTGTCTTCTGCAGGAATTTTGTGCCGACCGGCACTGTATGTCTGGCCGATAGATCTTTTTGCAGCCGGTGGCCACCACAAGCAGCCGGTGGAAGTTTCCTCCAGCCGGTGGCACTCAGAAGAACACAAGGAAGGTATTCTGGGACTCTGGGAATTTTTGGAGAGGCAGGACAGTAAAAAAACAGAGGCGGCAGTGGCAGTGCAGGTGTAGGCTTTTCCGGGCAAGTCGCAACGAGCATGCATCATTCGTGCATCCCGAGGCAGGGCTGAGGCCTCCTTTCTTTTATTTACTTGATTTAATTTTAGCAATTAGAATTTTGTAATAATTCATTCATTTATTCTTTGGACTGTATTATTATTTTTGGTCCCTCCGAGCGAGGGCAAAATTGTAATAAGTGGGTGTATGTCTTCCAAACCCCCATTTCTTTCTATCCCTTTTATTTACCTGCTTACGATGGTAGATTAGGGCACGTCTATTTTAGCATACCTTATGCAATGCATGCGTGCATCCATGCATTTGTTTACATGCACCGGGCTCGGTACATCATACAAACTGCATTGCAATTTTCAATTCCAAATTGAATACGTGCTATTCGCACACTTCATATGCCATGTTTAGGGTTAGCCGAGCCTACTCTAGATTGCATCTATGCTTGTGTCGCATTAGCCACTTAACATGAACTAGGTCATGCATGATTTGCTAACCGGGTTATTGTTTTGGCACGGAGTACGATGTAAGTTTTTGCGCTTTAGCATATCGCATGCGTGTGAATGTTTACCATGACGAGTATGATTGCCATGCGGCTAAATGCTTATGTGTTATAAACTGTTTGAATGCCTGTGGGTGGAGGTTGGATTGCTTGAGTTGGGAATACTCATTGAAATCCGTGTTTTAGCCTACGCGAGTAGCAAATTCAAACTATTTTCAAACAAAACGGATATGCAATGTTATTTCCAAATTAGGCGATCTAGTCTATACTTGTTTGCTGTGCGCATAACATAGTAATTCTAGGCTAATAACCGGAATAAGAACATAATGTTTTCAAAATCGGATATCACGGTTAGTAGAGGCCGGTCTTCGGACCGGGCGAAAGGGGGTGCTCATAGCTGACCTTCCCCGATCGTACCCAAGCTCCCGAGCCAAGACATTTGGTGATGACGGACACGTGGCCTTCGGCACCGAGTCAGGGTTTCCTAAATTTCCCATTTTAAAAATATTTAGGTGGCGACTCTGTAATCTGGCAAAGCAGTCCATGTTTGGCACTACTTTTCAAAAATCTGTTTTTCTTCAAAACGATTTGCCAGAGTTGGACTCTTTGGTTCAGATTTAGAACACACACAAAACAAGAGTCCGCTGTAGCGAGGTCCCCGCGGGCGTGTTACAGTTTCTGGCGACTCTGCTGGGGATTTTAGAGAGCTTGACTCGAACTCGTGATATCCTGTTTTGACTACACTTATGTGTTTCTTTGCATTGCATGTGCATTGGTGCGCCTAGGACACCGTGTTGGCCATCTGCTATTCCTGAGCGGTTTGCCGGAGGCTTGTCTTGTCAAGGCATGACCATAAGGCTGACCGGTTGCGGGCTCTGCCAGTATGGGAACACAAACCCCGGTTTTACCGGGGCACCCTTTTTGACCATTCGACCTAGTGCATATTCGGATCCATAGTGACCATTCCAAACTAGGACAGGTTGCTTACCCGATATAGGTTGTTTGAAACCGCTGTGTGCGTAGTGAAACCCTAGCTCCTGACAAAATAGGACAGGGAAACCCTACCCCAACATAGGGGTGTTTTGGCTCTCTTTTACTTGCTATGTGCTTTTAGAGTGTATCTCTACAGGGAATGCATATACCAGTTTGCGAGTCTGGGTATCCGGCCTGAGGGCACCAGTATCAGTGTTTTTGAAAATCAGTTATATCTGCGGGTATCAGATTCAGATTTGGGGCAGTGATTTCGGGGAACAGTGATCAGTAATAGAATACAGTCGTTCAGCTTTGCTCATATCCGTTCCAGTGAAGTTGAGCTGAGATGCTGTCTGTTTTCTCTTTTGCTAGGTAGTCTTGGAACCATAGCTTCAGAAGGCTCCATATCCCCGAGGTTCATCAGATTTGTGCTGATAGACTTTGTCAGGTCAAAGACTCAGTTCAAAGGTAATCAGGGCCAGAGAAGGCTAGTCAGGCACAGACCACCAGTACAACAGCTACCAGATCAGTGATCTTTGAGCAGTCGGGTTGAGATTCCGAGCCTACTGCAGACACAGATATACCGATTACTCAGTTAGATCAGGACAATATGTCGAGTTTGGAAGAGATGGTGCGCCAACTCCAGGATAGTATGAAAGCCATGCAGCAAGACGCTGTCCATCAAGCAGAATTCGCCAAGCAACAGGCTGTGGTCATAGCCCAACAGGCAGAGACAATTACCAGGTTAGAGCAGCAAGGGTATCTACTTCACGTCAAGCTCCTCCCCCACCAAGGGTTCCGATACCCGGGAGACACCAAATGTCCAGGCAGATACGGACATTCCACGGGCCAGCTCCGCCCCCGATTCTACCGCAACTATCCAAGGCGCCCACGCCTATCAATGTACCGGACTCTCCCTTTGAGTTCGAAGCGGACCCCACAGCGCTGAAGCTGAGTAAGTTGGAAAAAATGTTTAAGAAATCCCAAGGAGTCAGGTCTATTCCCGACATCGAGGATGGGTATACGGACGCAGTTGTGACGCTGCCAGATCGGTTCAAGATGCCTCAAATTGACCGATTTGATGGGTCCGGGACCCCATGGTGCACCTGAGATTGTTTTCAGATATCTTAAGGCCGATGGGCCTCACCAGACTACAGAAGCTCTCCCTTTTGGCAGGACCCTGTCGGGTGTGGCGGCCATCTGGTATGCCAAGTTGGAGACGAGTGTTAAGAGGAATTGGGATGAGATGGCCGAGGCCTTCGTTTTACAATACGTATAACACACAAATCGAGATTACAACCCGTGATCTCGAGACGACGAGACAAGAGGTTAAGGAAAGCTTCTCTGAATTTGTGACCCGATGGAGAGCAAAGGCCTCAATGATGACCATTAGGCCAACGGATAAGGATCAAATACGGATGGTTGTGCGCAACCTCCAACCCAAGCTTATGCAAAAGATGATTGTGCTCCCCTTCCCACCTTTTCAGACTACATGAGATGGGAGTACAGATCGAGGATGCTATGAAACAGGCCTATTGACCAGGAGAGAGCAGCCCAGGAGGGCGTTTACCCGCAGTTCGAATGCGACCACCAGTGGTGATGCAGCTGCAAGACTTCGACGTGGGCATGGTCACCACCACCACCAAAGCAGCCACCCCCTTTGTTGGTGCGCCCACTTCAAACCCCCGAACTTCAGACTATCTACCCCGAGGCAAGAGGGTCTTTACCCCACTCTTATGCCTTTGTCTAAGGCTAGGGGTCCTACTCAGGAAAGGACATTGAAACCGTTAGAACAACGGCCCTACCCGATCCTCTCCCTCCAAAGCATGACCCGGCTAAGTACTGTGCTTTCCATCAACAAACCGGTCATGACACCGACAGTTGCGTCCGTCTCCGCCATGAGATACAAAATTTGATTGACAAGGTCATCCCCGCACCAAGCTCTGCAAAGTCTATCGGCACTGATCAGTGAACTTGGGGATAGATAATGTGATGTGATCAGGGGATGAACCACCTGCGGGCGGCTCAGTTTACTCCAGATGTGGCGTATGGCACGCACTGTTTTGAGCATTTGCGAATGCTGGTTTTGTATGCTCTGACTTGGGTATGAGTCAGTTCTGTGTTTTTGTTGAGTCTGTCTCTTTGTTTGAGTCAGTCTTTTTGTTGGGTCTGTCTTGTTGTATCGAGTCAGTCCTGTTTGTAGAGTCGGGTGATTTCGGGGGTGTTACCTCGGCATCACTTTTGTTTTGCGTTTGTCTTTTCTTTTGTTTGAGTCTGTTTCTGCCAGGGAGCCAGTTATGCCAACAGATTTTGAATGGAACAGCAGTGATTTTCACACTTTTGTTTGCTTCTGCCGTGTGCCAGTTGTGCCAGAAATTCTAAATGAGATGCAGTATTTGACTAAGAACTCTGTCTTTTCTGTGCCTTGAAATTGCATTGACCTAAGTTTTTCAAAACTTTTTGAACACTGCGTGGTGAAAACAAAGAGGAGGAATTCCTCGGGATTTGCAAAACTTTGATCAAATTGAGAGAAAGAGAGGCGTGCTAAGCCCTTAATGAATGAAATCATGCTTGTTAGTGTGAGTACTGAGAAGGACCCTAGCTTTGATCCAGATTGGTCCTACACTGTCTTCAGCGCGAGCGATTTGTCGCTTTCTTAAAAACTTTCAAAAAATGTTTTGCGCGGTCCTGCGAAGACATGTGTGGAATCGCTCTTGAGATTGTGCAGCTAGGATCGCTCTCAGCCTCGAGACTCGACCCCTCTTTTCAAACCTTGACTCATTCAGAATGTTCAACGGTAACTACAACGTGAGGCCTGTGTGGCCAGATTCAAAGCAGCCTCGAACAAGAGGCAAGAAAGTCAATCAAGAAGATCAGATCATCAAGAGAGCTTGAAGCTAGATCAGAAACCCCCTCAAACTAGGGGCAAAATGTCGATGTGCTCGAAGAGCCGAAGGATCTTTGCGAATCAACAGCCACTCTCCTGGATACGGATGGCTTCAATCTAAAACCATTTGGCATGGACTTGCTACACTTTTACCCTTTGAGAGGCTCGCTGGGCCGAAAACCCGGAAGGGCGACCCAGGCAAAAGTTAGAGCAAGAAAAAAATACAAAAGAAAAAAAAAAAAAAAAAAAGAAGAAAAGAAAAGAAGAAGAAAAAAGAAAAGAAAAGAAAAAGAAGCTCGCAAGGTCGAAAACCCGCATCGGGCGCCTTGGCAAAAGTTAGAGCCTAAAAGAAAAAAAAGAAAAAATGAAAAAGAAAGAAAAGAAAGAAGAACAAAGCTCGCAAGGTCGAAAACCTGCAACAGGCGCCTTGGCAAAAGTTAGAGCATAAAAAGGAGAGGTTAAATACCCGAGTGTACCTTAACCCGAACTACGTAAGGCTTGATTCCCATGTTTGGGATACGTAGGCAACTTCATTCTGAAGTCCAGCCCTAAAACACTTCAAATTCGATTATGTCCATGATGGTTTTGATCATCTTTGCCTTCTCTGTATCGAGAGTCGGTTGTGATCGTCGCTCTGAGGACTGATTTCAATACGCTGCGATGCTATCCAAACAAGGGGCAACTTTCCGTTGCCATTCAAAACGCGCGGTGTCATTTCAAACAAGGGGCAACTTTCCGTTGCCATGCAGTGTCCTTCAGACAAGGGGCAATTTTCCATTGCTATGGGTCCGAGGTTGTGCATCTCAAGAGTTGGTTCCTGCTTGTTGAGCATTGGCCGTTTGCAAAAATAGTTTTTGAGAATTTTTACTGAGGTTGACTAATTCTCTCGAAAATCATTCCATTTTTCCAAAACTGGACCATTTCTTGGACCCAAAAAAGGAAAATTTTCAGCTCACAACTAACTTGCATGATTTTCAAATCAAAAATCGAAAAGCATGTTAATCTAACTCTCATGTTGGTCAAAATTGTTTTAAAAACAAAAAAATGGTCAAAATGATGAACTAGGGGCACAGTTGAGTCAGGCTTCCTGTCTTTTCCCCATTGTCAACATACTTGCCAAGAAGGGCATCATACTTACCGGAAAAGGGCACAACAAAGGGCTGAAAGCTCCCTCATCCTCCAAGCAACGAGGTATCAAGCCAAGTGCGAAGCACGAACTGGAATGGATCAAGGTATTCCACTCCATCATCTGGGCAAATCTAACCATGTCCAAACTCCCCGGCAGAGCATCGTCGACCAATGTCAGCCGCAGATTCGCTAAACACCCAATTGTAGCGCGGCCCCCCTGTGGAAGAAACTCACTGTTGTGAACAAGAAGAAGAATCTAGCAGAATGCAGGGGCACGAGCCCACAACTTTCTGTTTATCCATCAACCATCCAGGGGAGGGATTGAAAAATGAGAGATTGAAGAATAGAGAGGTGTGCGATGAGAGAAAAAGTGAGAAAAGGGCTTTTTCAGAAAACAAGAGATTGAATGCCGAGTGATGTGAGAATCACAAATGAGAAAGGGTGGGAAATAATACCCGGTGAAACAGGCTCCCTGTGCGCATTTGAGTCTTTCGTTGTGTTTTGTTTGTCTCGATTCTTGTTTTGAGTCGTTTCAAGTGTCAATAGATGTGTTTAGGTTGTTTACCTTTATTTTCCGTTGTTGGGTCGTCTTTGCTGTGTTCAGTTGTAGGCTCAATACCCGGTCGAGAACTCATTTCCTCAATTTCAAAAATGATTTGTTGTGTGCTCAGAGTGCTGTGCCATTCTCCACATTTGTGCAAAAAAGGAATTTGTTCTTTCGAAAACTGCAGGGTCCACCCCCGATAGTGTGAACAGTGAAATCAGGGCCTATCTGAAGCTATATAGGTTCCGGACTGCAAAGCAAAAGAAAAGAAGGAAAATTGAAGCACCTGAGTGTATTTCACCTTCAGCGAATTCCTGAGATGTACTCCTGTATGTACCTCTCACCTTGTCACTTCCGAAGTATGAGCGTGCCTCCATTCCAAGTGTAAGCCTGCTTCAAGTCAGAATGGCAATTAAAGCAGCAAAATGTTTCTCTCCAATATAAACAGGGTGTCCCCTTTTCAGGCAGAGTGTGTTCCAAACCCCTCCGAGAGATAAATCGAAGGTTGTGTTTGAATTGGTCTCGTTAAGGCTTGTATTCCCTTATTCGACATTTTGTTTCAAATATGCGTTGTCACGCACGTTTCACTTGCATTGTTATGCACCGTTACACTTGCATCGTTATGCACATTATAGTTCCATTTTATACACATTGCGTGCATACGTGCATCGCTTTACTTACATGTGTTCAAGTTCCTTTTTATACACATTGCGTATGCGTGCATCGCTTTACTACATGTGTTCAAGTTCCTATATACACATTGCATTGTATGCGTGCATGCTTTACTATATGTGTTCAAGTTCCTATACACATTGCGTGCGTGCATGCTTTACTACATGTGTTCAAGTTCCTTTTTATACACATTGCATTGCATACGTGCATCGCTTTACTTACATGTGTTCAAGTTCCTTTTTATACACATTGCGTGCGTGCATGCTTTACTATATGTGTTCAAGTTCCTATATACACATTGTATGCGTGCATGCTTTACTGATGTGTTCAAGTTCCTATATACACATTGCATCGTATGCGTGCCTTGCTTAACATGTGTTCAATTACAATTTTATACACATTGCATTGTATGCGTGCTCTGCTTTACTATATGTGTTCAATTCCAATTTATACACATTGCGTGCACGTGTGCATTGCTTACTCACATGTGTTCAATTCTACTATCTTGCTGTACACATTGCATGCATTGTCACGCACTTTCGACTGCATTGTTATGCATATTGCTAACGATGTTGTATCCGTCGAGTTTGCTTTCTTTGCAGGCACGATATTGTAGGTACGGTTCATTTGAGGCCGGTGCAACCGGACGAGCCGCACAGGTATTGTATCCTCCGCGTGAGACGTATTGAGAACTCCATGATTCTCTTACATCCTTTCTGCATTGTAGTGTAGTTTGGTATGCAAGCTTATAACTGTCGCATGTGTGCTTCATTACAGCTTCCTTTGCATGATCATAAGTTATGTTTGGCTTCTTGCATTTTCAGTTGCATTTTGCCCCTGCCTTCGGGCGCATACCTTATTTGTCTTGTATGTTTGTCTAAGTCTTCGGCCTTGTCAAAAATGGGTCGTCTCTGGGCTTTGACATTCACTCCCGTCATTGTCATGACTTCCGAGTTCTGTCAAAGAGGGGCAACTGTAGACACCCCATTTTTGACCGTCCTCAAGACTTGGACGTCACCGCTTGGACACCCGGTGATTATCCATGATTGTGTTCGTCTCGAGTTCCCGGAGGCCTCGGCAGCGCGCCTCGTCTCAGGACCTCTTGACTCGACTGCTTCGTGTTCGGTTTTGGCACCAAACACTTGTGTTTTTGCCTTCAAGGGTAGGGAGAGGCTTGTTAGCCATCCTGAAGCCCACCGGCTTCCCACACCTCCACCGGCACCCCCTAGTGGCCACCGGCACTTATTTCTCAAAACTTTTGGCCGGTCGGCACTGTATTCTGCCGACCGGCACTTTTTTGTGCCGGTGACTGTCTTGGCTGGCCGGTGTGACCTCTTTGCACCCCCAGGGATGGTGCATCCCAGCTGTGACAGCTGGAATGCACTATAACCACTCCCCATGCCCGGGTTTGCACCTTTTGCACCCTTGAACCCCATAAACCTTCTAGAAGGTTGAACCCTTGGCCAAGCTTCTTGGAGAAGCTTGGCCAGCTGTCTTAGCTTCCCTTGGAAGCCAAGACCCTCTTGCCCCTCTTGAACCCCCCTCTCTTTGCTTAGCCATTAAGTTAAGAGCCTTATTTTGTCTATATAAGCAAGCCTTCTCTCCCTTTGATGGAGGTTGGCCACTTTAGACCTAAAAAACCAGAGCTTACACACATATCTCTGATATACATCCATATATATCTATACTTCTATATCTATCATCCTTGTGTGTGTGTTTTAGGCCCAAAAAGTGTGGTTTTACCTCATTTTTGCACCTTTACACACACTACTACACCTTAATCCGAGATTAGGAGGCTTGGAGGTTTGTTTTGTGTGATCTTGGACTGATTTTGATCAATCAAAGAGGGCTGGACCTTTTGTTCTTCAAAGGATCTTCAAGGGTAAGAACATACTTTTTAGATTCCCCATTCTTGCAACTACTTTCTACCCCTTTTGCTTTGTGATTTTGGATTTGTGTTTAATATAAAAAAAACCTTGTTTTTACTTGCTCAAAACTTTCATTAAGGTCACTTTTGTATTTGAGTGAAGCCTCACTCTTTTAGGCCTTGTTTTGGTCTCTTTTGTGCCTTTACTTTGAGCATATTTTATACTTGGTGTGTTTGGTCTTCTCACCACTGAAAACACAACTAGTGTGTTTTCAGTGGTGAGGAAGTTGGTTTCAAGTCTCAAATAGGGGAGGGATACCCCTCTCCCTTTGTCCCTCTTTGGCCTCCATTTTTGGCTCATGAGTAGCATGTGTGCATGCTTGCATTTGGCTTGATTTCAGAGTTTTTTAAGTGTTTTGGAGCATGTTTAACTCTGTTTTGGGTCGGATTGTGGCCTCTAGCATGCCTCTCATACTTGCTTTGAAATGCTCTTTTATGCCTAAAAGCATGTCATGCATATTAGGCCATGTTTCTTGCACATCTTAGCTTGGTTCTATGAGGGTATTAGCATATATTACCATGTATAAGAGTTGTAAGCCATTGATTTTGCCATGTATAGTGTGCTTGACATGGTTGCTTTGCATTAGGCTTGTAAGGCCTATGCATTTTGGTTCCTAGATGTTCAACCTTGATCATCCTCATGATTTGGCATCATTTGTGACCTTATTTCAGTCCATAAATCATGTGTATATGTTTACATATGTGACTATTTTCATGCTCCAAGGGTGTGTCCCTTTGTGCCTAAGAATAGGCCTTATGCATGCTTGTATGCTTAATTGCATTTTGGGGGTGCTATGTGAGGGGATTTGGGTGTCATTTTACATGATAAAAGTCTGTTTTTGGTTGTTAGATTCATGCCATGAGTGGTTGTGTTAGTGGTAGTAAGATGCTCTTTTGGTGCCTTAGGTTTAGGCCATGAACTTGCATGTTTATATAGCATTTTGGTCACCATTTATGGCTTGTTTTGCCACTGTTTTGGGTGGTTTGAGGGCTGCCCATTGAAGTTAAGTCCATCATGCATCCTTGCATCATGTTGGTTTGCATGATTGATTGAGGTTTTGTCACATTCTAACTCTATTGCATAATTGGCCTAGTTTCCATCATATTAGCACCTTGAGCACTCTAGCATTTTGCATGCTTAATATGATAGTTGTTTAAAGCACTTGGTGTGTTGCATTCTAATCCTCATGTTGCATTCATTTGAGGTTATGTTGCATACATGCATTCCATGGCTTGGCTTGGGGTTGTCAAGCCAAGCATAAAGGTTGAGATGAGTTCACACTTTAAGTGGTGTAACTTGTCTCAACTTTTAGTCACCAAGACCTTTTATCCCCCATGATAAGGCCTTGGATTTCATTTGTTTGTTTGCATGCATTGACATTGAAATGCAACCTTGGTATCTTAGGCTATCATGCACCAAGGTGCACAATTGGTAGCCCTAGAACCAAGAGCCATGTTTCCTTGAGTCCCATTCATGATAGGAAACATTGGCCGTGCATAAATATGCTCAAAAATCCAATACCATGCACTGCTACCTGCTGTTGCTGTCAAACTGTCTTCTGCAGGAATTTTGTGCCCGACCGCACTGTATGTCTGGCCGATAGATCTTTTGCAGCCGGTGGCCACCACAAGCAGCCGTTGGAAGTTTCCTCCAGCCGGTGGCACTCAGAAGAACACAAGGAAGGTATTCTGGGACTCTGGAATTTTTGGAGAGGCAGGACAGTAAAAAAACAGAGGCGGCAGTGGCACGGTGTAGGCTTTTCCGGGCAAGTCGCAACGAGCATGCATCATTCGTGCATCCCGAGGCAGGGCTGAGGCCCTCCTTTCTTTTATTTACTTGATTTAATTTTAGCAATTAGAATTTTGTAATAATTCATTCATTTATTCTTTGACTGTATTATTATTTTTGGTCCTCCGAGCGAGGGCAAAATTGTAATAAGTGGTGTATGTCTTCCAAACCCCCATTTCTTTCTATCCCTTTTATTTACCTGCTTACGATGGTAGATTAGGGCACGTCTATTTTAGCATACCTTATGCAATGCATGCGTGCATTCATGCATTTGTTTACATGCACCGGGCTCGGTACATCATACAAACCGCATTGCAATTTTCAATTCCAAATTGAATACGTGCTATTCGCACACTTCATATGCCATGTTTAGGGTTAGCCGAGCCTACTCTAGATTGCATCTATGCTTGTGTCGCATTAGCCACTTAACATGAACTAGGTCATGCATGTTTGCTAACCGGGTTATTGTTTCTGCACGGAGTACGATGTAAGTTTTTGCGCTTTAGCATATCGCATGCGTGTGAATGTTTACCATGACGGTATGATTGCCATGCGGCTAAATGCTTATGTGTTATAAACTGTTTTGAATGCCTGTGGGTGTGAGGTTGGATTACTTGAGTTGGGAATACTCATTGAAATCCGTGTTTTAGCCTACTCGCGAGTAGCAATTTCAAACTATTTTCCAAACAAAACGGATATGCAATGCTTATTTCCAAATTAGGCGATCTAGTCTATACTTGTTTGCTGTGCGCATAACATAGTAATTCTAGGCTAATAACCGGTATAGAGCATGTAATGTTTTCAAAATCGGATATCACGGTTAGTAGAGGCCGTCTTCGGACCGGGCGAAAGGGGGTGCTCATAGCTGACCTTCCCCGATCGTACCAAGCTCCCGAGCCGAGACATTTGGTGATGACGGACACGTGGCCTTCGGCACCGAGTCAGGGTTTCCTAAATTTCCCATTTTAAAATATTTAGGTGGCGACTCTGTAATCTGGCAAAGCAGTCCATGTTTGGCACTACTTTTCAAAAAATCTGTTTTTCTTCAAAACGATTTGCCAGAGGTGGACTCTTTGGTTCAGATTGAGAACCGCACCATCCAAACAAAACGGAAGAGTCCGAGCTGTAGCGAGGTCCCTCGCGGGGCGTGGTTACAGTGCGATGGATACACTAAGTGAACATAGTGTGATAGATACACAAAGCAAACAAAGTGCGATGGATACACTAAGTGAACAAAGTGCGATGGATACACTAAGTGAACATGAGCAATCTCTTACCTGAGACATAATCAATCTTAACCGAAACTTCTGTGAATGAACCGTACATACAATATCGTACCTGCACAAGAAAGAAACTTCACAAATACAACAGGATAGGAATGCATGTTCTATGCAAGGTTGACAGCATGCACCATGCTGATGCAAGAAGTGCATATACAAAGCAAAGATGACAAATGTATGCTCCATGTAATATCGAGATACATATTCTATACAAGAATAATGAATGCATGTCCGATGTAGGAGCAAAAAATGCATGTTCCATGCGAGATATTAAAGTGCATATTCAATGCAAGTGTAAGAAGTGCATAGAGAATGCAACGCAACGCAGGCTACATATTCTGTGCACAGTAATCAATGCATATTCG
This sequence comes from Camellia japonica, assembly GCA_030407325.1. Lineage (NCBI taxonomy): Eukaryota > Viridiplantae > Streptophyta > Magnoliopsida > Ericales > Theaceae > Camellia > Camellia japonica. Next base: position 168,489,652 of record JAPPVO010000014.1, on the reverse strand, counting down.
ATGCAATATGTTCAATGAAGAAACGCGTGTCTTAACAAGACCGATTCAAACGTAATCTCCGATTTACCTCTCAGAGAAGTTACAACGAATTAAAAGGATACACCTCGTACGTGTTGAGCATCACATGCTGAAAACACAGTCCGGAGCTTCCGTGCAGGCCACTTGAGTTTACAAAATGTACTTCCCTTGCATTTTCTTAAGGGATCCAGGCACAAAACAGCAAAACAATAACCAAGGAGAGCATCAAAGGCCTGCTGTATAACAGCGCCCGCGTGGGACCTCGCTACAGCTCGGACTCTCCTTTTTGTGTCGCGGTTCTAAATCTGAACCAAAGAGTCCAACTCTGGCAAATCATTTTGAAGAAAAACAGATTTTTGAAAAGTAGTGCCAAACATGGACTGCTTTGCCAGATTACAGAGTCGCCACCTAAATATTTTTTTTATGGGGGAATTTAGGAAACCCTGACTCGGTGCCGAAGGCCACGTGTCCGTCATCACCAAATGTCTTGGCTCGGGAGCTTGGGTACGATCGGGGAAGGTCAGCTATGAGCACCCCCTTTCGCCCGGTTCGAAGACCGGCCTCTACTAACTGTGATATCCGATTTTGAAAACATTACATGCTCTTATTCCAATTATTAGCCTAGGATTACTATGTTATGCGCACAGCAAACAAGTATAGACTAGATCGCCTAATTTGGAAACAAACATTGCATATCCGTTCGTTTTGAAAATGCTTTGGAATTTGCTACTCGCAAGTAGGCTAAAACACGGATTTCAATGAGTTTTTCCAACTCAAGCAATCCAACCTCCACCCACAGGCATTCGAACATTTTATCTCACATAAGCACTTAGCCGCATGGTAAGCATACTGTAATGTTAACATCCACATGCATGCGATATGCTAAAGCATAAATACTTACATCGTACTTCGTGCCAAAACAAGGAACTAGTCAGTAAACATGCATGACCTAACTCATGTTAGGATGACTAATGCGACGCATACAGAGTGCAAGTAGACAGGCTCGGCTATCCTAAACATGGCATGTGAAATGCACGAGTAACACGTATTCAAGTTAGATTTGAAATACAATGCAGTTTGTATGATGTACCGAGCCCGGTGCATGTAAACAAATGCATGAATGCACGCATGCATTGCATGAGGTATGCTAAAATAAGTATGCCCTAATCTACTAACGTAAGCAGGTAAATAAAAGGGAAGAAAGAAATGGAGATTGAAAGACATACACCCACTCACACACACTTATTACAAGCACGTCCTCACTTGGAGGGACCAAATAATAATACAGTTCAAAAGAATAAATGAATAAATTATTACAAAATTCTAATTATTAAAATTAAATCAAATAAATAAAAGAAATGGGGCCTCAGCCCTGCCTCGGGATGCGCGAATGATGTATGCTCGATCCAACTTGCCCGGAAAGCCCCACACCGCACCACTGCTGCCTCTGTTTCTACTCCCCTGCCTCTCCAAAAATTACCAAAGTTCCAGAACACCTTCCTTGCATGCTGCTAAGTGCCACCGGCTGAAGGAAATTTCCACCGGCTGCTTGTGGTGACCACCGGCTACAAAATAAGCTATCGGCCAGAAAAGCAGTCGGTCGGCACTCTTTGCTGCCGGTCGGCTATAAATTCCTGCAGGGGACAGTTTGACAGCAACAGCAGGCAGCAGTGCATGGTATTGGATTTTTGGGCATATTTATGCATGGCCAATACTTCCTATCATGAATGGAACTCAAGGAAGCATGGCTCTTGGTTCTAGGGCCAACAATTGTGCACCTTGGTGCATGATAGCCTAAGAACCAAGGTTGCACTTTGATGTAAAAATGCATGTAACACAACAATGATAACTAAGTCCCTATCATGCCAATATCAAGGGCCTTAGTGACATGGGAATTGAGGTGTGTTTCGTCACTTGGAGTACAACACCCCTCATTTCCCACACTTGGTTTGACACCCCAAACCGAGTAATGAAATGCAACTCATGCAAACATGCAAACATGCATTATGGAAATTAGGATGCTAGCACACTAAGTATCACACCACTAACACATTAGTCATGCAAAATGCTAGAGTGTACAAGATGCTATCATCATGCCAATATGGACCAATCAAGCACAAGACCACCATGCTATAACATCAATGGGCAAACATGCAACAAGCATATAACAAACATGCAATGAGGACTTAGCCACAATGGGGCAGCCCTCAAGCCTCCCCAAAAAAAGTGGCAAAACATGCCCAAAATGGTGACCAAAATGCTATACAAATTATGCAAATTAATGAGCCTAAACTTAAGGCATCAAAGAGAGTATCTTTCCATCATGACCGAGGCCATTCGTGACAATGAATTAGGCCACCAAAAACAGAGCATTAGATGCAAAATGACACCCAAATCCCCTCACATGGCAGCCCCAAAATGCACCAAGTATGCAAGCATACACAATGCCAATTCCTAGACATACAAGAGCACACCTTAAAGCATGAAATAGGCTACATATGCATACATACAAACATGATTTATGGACTGAAATAAGGTCACAAATGATGCCAATCATGAGAGTGATCAATGTAGAACATACTAGGGCCAAAATGCATGAGGCTTACAAGCCTAAAATACAAAACGACCATGTCAAGCACACTATACATGGCAAAATCAATGGCTCATAGCCCTTATACATGGTAATATGATGCTAATACCCTCATGGAACCAAGCTAAAACATGCAAAGAACATGGCCTAGATGCATGGCATGCTTTTAGGCATAAGAGAGCATTTCAAAGCAAGTATGAGAGGCATGCTAGGTCACAAATCCGACCTTAGACAGAATCAAACATGACCTAAAACACCCAAGAAAGCTCTGAAATGAAGCTAAATGCAAGCATGCACACATGCTACTATTTGAGCCCAAAAACAAAGGCAAGCAAGAGACAAAGGGGAGAGGGTGTCCCTCCCCTATATGAGACTTGAAAATACCTTCCTCACCACTGAAAACCCACTAGTTTTCAGTGGTGAGAAGACCAAACACACCAAGTAAACAAGGTCTCAAGAAAAGGCTCCAAAATGGCCAAAACAAGGCCTACGAGGGTGAGACTCTACCCAAACCACAAAACAACCTTGATGAATGTTCTTAAGCAAGGAAAAACAAGTCTTTTTTATGTTAAACACAAATCCAAAAACACAAAGCAAGAGGGGTAGAAAGCTAGTGCAAGAATGGGGAAACTAAAGTAAGAAGCTCACCCTTGAAGATCCTTTGAAGAACAGGTGGAGCAGCCCTCTTCTAATGATCAAAACCAGTCCAAAAACACCACAAACAACCTTCCAAGTCCCTCAATCTCGGAGCTAGGTGTAATAGTGTGTGTAAAGGTGCAAAAATGAGGTAAAACTACACTTTTAGGCCCAAAAACACACACACAAGAGGAGAGAGAGGGAAAATATAGAGAGAGAGAGTGTATCACACAGATATATAGATATAAGCTCTGGTTTTTGACCTAAAATGGCTAACCTTAAGCAAAGGGAGAGAAGGGTTGCTTATATAGGCCAAGAAGACTTAGTGGCTAAGCAAAACAAAAGAGTCAAAGGGTTCAAGGGATCCAAGGGGGTGCAAGGCTTCTTGGAGAAGCCAAGACAGCTGGCCAAGCTTCTCCAAGAAGCTTGGCCAAAGGTGCAAGCTTCTAGAAGCTTAGAGGGTGCAAAGGGTGCAAAGGGTGCAAAATGGCCACACCTGCGCACGGGGGAATGTGATGGTGCATTCCAGCTGGCACAGCTGGCATGCACCATATCCCAGGGGTTCAAAGGGTGCACACCGGCCGGCCAAAACAGTCACCGGCACAAAAAAGTGCCGGTCGGCAACATAAAGTGCCGACCGGCCAAAGTTTTTGAGAAAACAGTGCCGATGGCTAATAGGGAGTGCCGGTGGAGTTCGGGGGCAGTCGGTGGGCTTCAGGGATGGCTAACAAGCCTCTCCCTACCTTTGAAGGCAAAGACACAAGTGTTTGGTGCCAAAACCGAACACGGAGCAGTCGAGTCAAGAGGTCCTGAGACGAGGCGCGCTGCCGAGGCCTCCGGGAACTCGAGACGAACACAATCATGGATAATCACCGGGTGTCCAAGCGGTGACGTCCAAGTCTTGAGGACGGTCAAAAATGGGGTGTCTACACCTGCTAGCCACTGCAGGAAGCCACTGGCCACCCAACGGCCACAAATTAATCTCATTGGCCAACAATGGCAGATTCGGGGCAGATTGGAGATTTTACCTCGTGCTGCTGGGGATCTCCTACTTCTGCATCTTGCACTTCCAAACCACAAGAACTATCTTTCTTCTTGGCTGTGTTCACAACTTTCCCTATTCTCCAACGGGGTGACAGACTAGGTTAGTTCAGTATCTAGAATTGAGGCGCATACCCGCTACCTCAACCTATGGGGCTTCCATACAGATTTCAAGCTGGGGATACACCCCTGGGTATTTAAACTAGACTTTAGTCTCGAAAATCCCGAACCTTTGCGTTCTAGGCATCGACCATTCGAACTCTAGTTTCCACTATCGCAATTGGTCTCTTGGGAACTCATTGCAAACATAGCCAAGATGCCTCTGGCAGGGAAAACACTTCTGATAGCCATTTTGGCTTGAAGCAGGCTTGAACTTGAGCTTGAGGTAGAGGCACACTCATATTCCGGAGCATTAACAAGGCCTGAGGAGGTGCATATGGAATGCAATCTCGGAACTTTCTGAAGCCGAAACAAACTCAGATGCTTCGATTTTCCCTCTTTTCTTTTGCTTTGCAGTCTGGAACCTATGTAGCTTCAGATAGGTCCTTGTTTTACTGTTCTCACATGACCTGGGTTGAACCCTGCAGTTTATGAAAGAAAGAAATCCTGTTTTGCACATATGTGGAGAACGTCACAGCACTCTGAGCGCAAAACAATTTTTTGAAATTGAGAAATGAATTCTTGATCGGGTATTGAGCCTACAACTGAACACAGCACACTACGACTCAAGTAAACAAAGGTAAAACAACCTAAACACATCTATTGACACTCGAAACAACTCAAAACAAGACAAGCAAAAGCACACACACAACACTCAGATGTGTTTCAATGGTGAGAGACCTCTCATTTCACAAAGAGCCCATAGCTTCTCCGGGTATTGTTTTCCACTCTTTCTCATTTATGATTCTCACATCACTTTGGCACTCAATCTCTTTTTCTTTGAAAAAGCCCTTTCCTCACTTTTTCTCTCAGCGCACATCTATCTATTCTTCAATCTCTCTTATTTTTTTATCCCTCCCCTGGATGGTTGATGGATAAACAGGAAGTCACGGGCTCCTGCCCCTGGTATTCTACCAGATGCTCCTTCTTTCACGCACAGCTAGTGAGTTTCTCCCACAGAGGGGTTGCGGTGCGACCAGATGTACAGCAGATCTGCAATTGACATCGGTTGACGATGCCATTGGCCAGTTTGGAAGTGATTGTTCAGATAAGGGAACCGGATATCCCGCTCCATTTTCAGTTCGTGCTTCGCACTTAGCTTGATACCTCGCTGCTTGGATGACGTGAGAGCTTTCGGCCCTCTGTTATTAGCTTCAGTTGTGCCCTTTTCTGGCAAGTAGAGTGCCCTTTCTGGCAAGTTGAGTGCCCTTTCTGGCAAGTATGTTGACAACGGGAAAAGACAGAAAACTTGACTCAACTGTTCATTATTTTGACCATTTTGTTTTTGGCTTCCCACTAAAACAATTTTGACCAATATGAGAGTTAGATTAACATGCTTTTTTCGACTTTCTGATTTGAAATCATGCAAGTCAGGTTGTGAGCACCGAAAATTTTCCTTTTTTGGGTCCAAGAAATGGTCTAGTTTTGAAAAAAAATGGAATAATTTTTGAGAAAATTAGTCAACCTCATTAAAAATTTTCAAAACTGTTTTTACAAATCGCCACTGCTCGACCAACACAAAATTTACTCTTGAGATGCACAACCTCAGATCCAAAACAATGGAAAATTGCCCCTTGTCTGAATGGCACCACAGCGCACTGTAACCAGTCCTCAAAGTAACGATCACAATCGAACTCTCGGATAGAGAGAAGACAAAGATGATCAAAACCATTACATGGACACAGTCGATTTGGAAGTGTTTATGGCTGAACTTCAGAATGAAGTTGCCTACGTATCCCAAAGATGGGAATCAAGCCTTACGTAGTTTGGTGTAGGGTGCACTGGGGTGTTGACACTCTCCTTTTGTGCTCTAACTTTTGCCAAGGCTGCCCTTCCAGGTTTTCAACCTTGCAAGCTCTGTTTTTCTTTTCTTTTCATTTCTTTTTTTTTCTCTTTTTTCTCTTCTTTTCTTCTTTTTCATTTTCGTTCATTTTCTTTTCTTTTTCTTTTTCTCTTGCTCTAACTTTTGCCTAGGTCGCCCTTCCAGGTTTTCGGCCCAACGAGCCTCTCAAGGGTAAAAGTTTAACTTAACCATGTTGATTGGTTTTGAGATCTCGAAGCCATCTGAATCTAGGAGAATAGCTGTTGTTCATTGATGATGCAAGAGTCCATCCAATGGGGGCTGAAGTTACCCCTAGTGTTGTGGATAGGAACTTGATTATCCTTTAGCAAAAATTTTCTTCTTGCAGCTGCTCGAATCTGGCTTTCTTGCCAGTCTTCATTGGTTTGCGGAATGACCCATTTTCTGAATCTTTGGGCATGTCTGACATTTTTGTTGCCCCTAGTTCAAGGGTTTCTTCAAATCTGGCCTGGTGGGCCTCCTTTGATGTCATACAACCTTATTGCCCCTAGTTCATGGGCTGCTTCAAATCTGGCCATACAAGCCTCACATTGGTTGATCGTTGAACATTATGAATCCAAGTTTAAGGTTTGAAAGCAAAAGGGGTTGAGTCTTGAGGTTGAGAGTAATCATCCAATGCTGCACAATTTTGAGATCAATTCCATACATGTCTTCGTAGGACTACGCAAAATATTTTCTGAAATCTTTTAAGGAAGCGACTAGTCACTCGCGTTGAAGACAATGTAGGACTAATCTGGATCAAGCCAGGATCCTTCTCAGTACTCACATTAACACGCTGTAGACACCCCGTTTTTGACCGCCCTTAAGACTTGGGCACTATTGATGTTTTACTTGGTGATGGAAGATGTGCAAGGCAAAGATTCGATTTCTTCGGCAAGGAGAGAGACAAATCCCAACCTTACACCTCATTTTGGACCAAATCTATTTTGAATGGCTTTTAGACCTTAAAAACCTCTCTTTCAAAATATTTTTGAAATAAAGTTACTACGATGTTCTGAGGCTCGCATTTTGTTAAATGTTGCACTTTTTGGTAAACCGAGCAAGGACAAAGTGGAAATGAATGAAAGAGAGATGAAATCTCTGAAAAATCTTTCAAAACACATTGTTTAGTGGTTTGGAGTTGAAGAAAATGAGAGAGGAGAGAAGAAAACTAGTTGAGGAGAAGTTCGCCATAAATCCGGGTAGGACCAAAACTGAGCGGCTTCCCCAAAATAGGCATAACTTTTTGTACAGTTGGAATTGTGATGCAAGTCTACACCATTGGAAAGCTTACTTCCGGGGCTTTAATTTGGACACAAGAATGACCTAAAAAGGAGTCCAGATGAAGGAGATATGCCTATTTAAAGTTGGACTTGGAAAGTAGAATTTTGCCTGTCGACCAAAAAAATGGGCTGCCGACCAAAAAAGTATCCAGTCGACCCAAAAAGGTGGTCAGTTGACCAGAAAAGTGGCTGACAGGTCCCAAACTCAGATTTTTTGAAGATATTTTCCCTCCAACTGTCTTCCACAACCTCCAACTGTCCTTCACAACCTCCAGCTGTCCTATAATCAGATATTTCGACCCAACTCTTGTATATTGCTATATATGAGGCATTTCACTCATTTGGCAAGGGGGAAGAACATTGAAGCAATTTTGGGAGCCTCTCTCTCTAAAAAAGTTCTCTCTCTCTAGAAATTTCAGAGCTAAATCTCATCTTTTCTCTCTAGTTGGCTCTCCCTCTTGACCTTGTGTGCATGCAAGAGATATACTTGGAGATATACCTCTCCTTTGCCTAGGCATCCTTGATCAAACTTAACCACCATTGGGCTGAGGTTCTTTGAGGATCATTTGGAGCTCCTAAGGTGGTTTCAGCTCAGAATTTGGACCTGTTTTGTAGCTGTGCTCAAGGATAAGAACTCTCTCCCTTTTAGCTTATTTTGCATGCTTGCTTGGCCATCTTTTCACACTACTTTGGGGCTGCTTTTGGGGTGGTGTTGAACTACAAAAACCTCTATTTTTCAGTCCTAAAAGTGTTGGTTTGTGCCTTGTTTGGCTAGGGGGTTGTTCTCCCTTTTTGTTCCTTGGCTTGTAAGGCCTTTTGAGCCATCTTTCACCACCTTTCAAACCAACTTTTTTGGCCTTTAAACCACTGAATTCCAGAGGAATTTCAGTGGTGAAAAGGTGGTTTTGAGGGCCCAAATAGGAGGGGGTAGTCCCCTCTCGTCTTGTCTTGTTAGCATATGTTGTTGGCCTCATACTTGAGCATGTTTTTCTACAATCTCTTGACTTGATCTAAGCATGTTTTTGTGACTTTTTTAACATGTTTTTTCTCTGTTTGTGACTGGCTTGGCCACTCCTTGCATGCTCCTTACACTTGTAGTGTAAACCTTGCTCACTAGCTTTGTATGCTTGCTATTTTAGCCCATAATTCTAGCATGTTTTGGCTCCACTCCAGCACATTTTTGGCCATTATTTAACATGCTATAACTCTGTTGTTAGTTGGTTTGATCACTTGTCGCATGCTCCTTACACTTGTAGTGTAAATCCTCTTTGCTAGCCTTGCATGCCTAATGAGTTAGCTTGTTATTCTAGCATGTGTTGGCTTAGTCTCAGCCCATTTTTGGTGTTGTTTTGGCATGCTTTAAATCTGATTTTGGTTGGTGAGTTCACCTCTTGCTTGGTTTATGCACTTGTAGTGCAATCTTGCCCATTAGCCTAGTGTACTTAGTGTTTTGGCCCTTCATGCTAGCTTGCCTTGTCTATACTCCATACATGTTTTAGCATTATTTTGACATGCTTTAGGACTATTTTGGGTGTTCTTGGCCTTTTGGGGCTTGCTTTGTATAGCTATAGTGTAAATGGCTTCACTAGTCTTGAGTTTTGAGGCCACTACCATGCTATACTTATGATGTTTGCATACCTTGGCATCATTTGGTATGGTATTTTAGAGCTTATATCTTTTCCATACTCTCATGTTTATCACTCTTTAATTGTGTTTAAGAGTTGTGCCTTTATGCCTTGTTTGTGAGCTAATACATGAGCATATCTTTCTTGCCATCTATGCTACGAGTCTAGAATGTTTTTGCTACTATTTTGACCTACCTTAGGTCTGTTTTAAGTGGTTTAGGTCATTTGAGCATTGCTTAGCATAGTTGTAGTGTGAAGCCCTTAACTAGCTTTGTATTTCAAGTCTCTTGGCATGCTTTATTTGAGCTATTTGGATGATATGGCATCATTTGGCATAGTATTTCAGAGCATATACTTCCATCATACACTCATATATATCACTCTTTAATTGTGTTTGAGAGTTGAGTCTTACGCCTCGTTTATGAGCCAATGCATCAACATCATCTGCTTGTCTTTCATGCTATCATCTCAACGCACTTCGGCCACTGTTTTGGCATGGTTTAGGTCTGTCCATAGCTGGTTTAGCCATTTAAACTTGGTATTGCATGCCTCTTGTAAGATGCTGTTTACTAGCTTTGATGTTCTTGGCCTCCGAACATGCCATGCATGCATTGTTTGCATGATAGAATCTTGTACATGCCATTCTAGCATTGGTAGAAGAGCATGTTGTTTGCATGTGTGTTGCATTGCATTGTGTTTGGATCGGATGTTAATCCAAACATGAGAAACGAGGGGCGTTTCATACTTAAAGTGATGAAACTCGCCTCATTTCTTTGTCGCCGACCCTCTTGATCAAGCATGATAGAGGTGGAGGCCCATATGTGTTATTTGTGCATTCATTGACATTAACTTGTGCAAACTCGGCTTCTCGGCAATCTTGCATTGTGATGCTCAGTTGGTGGCCCGAGAGTTGAGTACCGCACTCTCTTGAGCTTGAGAAATGATAGGGAGGGTGGTTGTACACACATATCTTGCAAATACACTGTTGTGCCCCTTGTTGTTCTCTGTTGCAGCAAAACTGGAGTTTGGCAGAATTTCTGGTCGGCAAACTAGTAAAAGTAGCTGGCCGACCACTTTTTCTGGTCTACAGCAAGTTTTTCTGGTCTACAAGTGGTCTACTGCCTCCTTTTCTGGTCGGCAGCCCTCCAGGAGGTCCCCATGTTGGAGCAGAACCATTCTGGAAGTTTGTGCAGTGTTTTGAAATCAAATGCAAACAAAGGCAATTCTGGGCATAGTATTGGATTTCCGAGCGAGGCAATTGAGAGCATGCATCCTTCATTGTTCAAGGCAAAGCTGTGGCAGCCTAGTTCACATACCTCACATGCTTAGTTAGTTATCATGATTAGTAAATTTGTTACTTAATTAAAGTATTGTAATAATTAGTTGTAGCTAGTTATTCAATTTGTGTTGTGTAATAATTAGTCTAATTAGATTATTAGATTAGTTAAGTAGCTCAGCTTAGTGTAGCTAGCTTAGCTTATTCTTTCAGACCCTCCGTCGAGAGGGCAAATGTTGTAATAATTGTGTGTGTGTGTGATGCATGTTTTCCAACCCCACGTCTTTCTCCCTTTTACTTATCAGCTTTTGATGGTTAGTTTTAGGGCATGTTTCAACTAGCATACCTATGCTTTGCATGTGTGCATCATTCATTCGTATTGCATGCACCGAGCTCGGCGCATCATTCAAACTGCATTGTATTTCAATACACTTCTTTGAATACATGTATCAAATGTCGCATTCATATGCCATCTTAGATAGCTGAGCCTATTTTAGTTGCATTTTTGCATGTGTTGCATTAGGCATTTCAAACGTAGCTAGGATCATGCATTGATTTTTAACATAGCTTCTGTTTTGGCTCGGAGTACACTGTGAATGTTTACGCTTTAGCATACTGCATGAGATGTGTATGTTGCCATGTTAGTATGCTTGCCATGAGGCTATTTGCTTAGTTGATAAACTGCATGAATGCCTGTGGATAAAGGCTTCATTACTTGAATTGGAACAATTCATTGATTGCGAGTTTTAAGCCCACTTGAAGTGGCAAATCCGCGTCTTAGCCTACTTGCGAGTAGCACCTTCAAACCATTTTCAAACAAACAAACATGAGACGTTTTGTTCCAATTTGAGTGATTCAGTCAATACTTGTGTGCTGTGCGCATCACATAGTAAGCTAAATTAATAACCGAAATAAGAACACATGTGTTTTCAAAAATAACATATCATGTTAGTAGAGGTCGATCTTTGATTGGGCGAGCGGGGGTGCTCATTTCAGGACCTTCCCCCCTCGTACCCAAGTTCCCGAGCCAAGGCAACTTTGGTGATGACGGACATGTGGCCTTAGGCACGAGTCAGGGTTTCCTAAATTTTCCAAAACAAAATATTTAGGTGGCGACTCTGAAATCTGGCAAAGCAATCCATGTTTGGCGCTTTTTGATTAAAATTGATTTTCCAAAACGATTTGCCGGATTTGGACTCTTTAGTGATTTATCAGTCTTACATTGCACTTTGTGAGATTAGATTCAGAACCGTGACAAGAGTCTGAACTGTAGTAGATAGAACTACAATTTGCACCCTTGCGCGCGGAGTGGAGTTCGTGCGGTCTACACACGCATGATCTCATTCATTAAGGGCTTAGCACGCCTCTCTTTCTCTCAATTGATCAAATTTTTGCAAATCCCGAGGAATTCCTCCCTCTTTGTTTTCATCACAATGTTCAAAAAAATTTGAAAAACTTAGGTCAATGCAATGATTTCAAGGCACAGAAAAGTAGGTAAAAAGCACTGTCGTTTTCATTCAGAACTTCTAGCACAACTGGCTCAAGGAAGAAACAAACACAAAAGTGTGAAAATCATTGCTGTTTCATTCAAATCTCCTAGCGCAACTGGCTCCAATGGCTAGGGATGGCAATATCAACTCGGCCCGACGGGGACCCGAACTGCCCCGTCCCGATAAATAGGTTTTTCCCGAAAATTATTCCCCATAGGGCCGGGGCTAGTATTGAAAAATACATCCCCGATGATTTTCGGGCCAGGGACGGGGATTAATTTCTCCGCCCCGGCCCCACCCCGGCCCTGCCCCGAAATTTCCCCGAAGCTTCCCCACGTACTACCTATTAGTTTTATTATAATTTTATATCTCTTTCTTTCATGTATCTCTTATTCTTAACTCTCATTTCCCTCTTTTCCTCTTTTGTTCTTCTCTTTCTTCACTCTCTCAACTCTGTCTCTCGTTCTTCTCTTCATCACTCTCTCTCAACTCTCGTTCTTCTCTCTATCAACTCTCTCACTCTCAGTCACGGACACGGTGACACCACCACCACCGCTGTCCCCGACCCCCTCTCTCTCTCTTCTTCTCACCTCGTTTCTCTCTCTCTCCACTTCGTCTCTCTCTATTCCTCATGGCCACCGCCACCGCCACCGCCGCAGGTCTGTCTCTATCACCACCACCGAAGCCACCGCCACAACCAGCCACTGTTTATCTCACTCAAATCTGTTAGATCTGAACTCAGATTTGTTAGATCTGTTAGCTCTCTGTCTCTCTCGTCTGTCTCTCTCTCTCTCTCTCTCTCTCTCTCTCTCTCTCTCTCTCTCTGTGATCTGATCTATTTACTCAGATCTTGTTGTTGAAAATAGATTTTTTTTTTCAGATTAATTTTTTTTTTTTAAATTTAAATCTATCTGTGATCTGATCTGTGTACACATTAATTTGTTGATGATGATGAAACATATTGTTGTTGATAACAAATTTTTTTTTTTCAGATTAATTTTTTTTTAAATTTAAATCTGTGTGTGATCTGATCTGTGTTGATTTGTTGATAATAATGAAACATGATATATATTGTTTTGTTGTTGTGTTGAACAAAATTCAAAATAAAGCTCGAGGATTTTTCGGGGTCGGGGAAACCCGATCCCCGTTAGGGGACGGGGACGGGGAGTTGATGGGTTCTCCCACCGGGGATCGGGGACGGGGACGGGGATTTTTGAGCCTTCAGGGATCGGGGATGGGGAGGGTAGTCCCCGGCCCCGCCCCACCCCGTTGCCATTCCTACCAATGGCGGAAACAGACGCAAAAGAAAGAGTGTAAAAGACACACAAAATAAGAAAGTGATGTCCGAGTTAACACACCCAAAATCTCCTAACTCTAACACAACAGGACTGACTCGATACAACAAGACTAACGCAACTGACTCAGTACAAAAAGACTAACTCAAAACGACAAGACAGAATTGACTCAATACCCAAGTCAAAAAGTACAATAAACATCATTTTCAAGTTGCTAAAAACCGTGCATGCCATCCACTACATCTGGAGTAAAAAATGAGCGCCATCCACAGGTGGTTCATCCCCCGATCACATAGTCACATTATCTCCCAAGTTCACTAATCCAGTGTCGATAGACTTTGCAAGACCTGGTACGACGATAACCTCGTTGTCAATCAGATCTGGAATTTCATTGCGAAGACGAAAACAACTATCAGTGTCATGGCCGGTTTGTTGATGGAAGGCACAGTACTTGGCCGGATCATGGGAGGGAGGAAGTTTATTCGATAATGGACGCGGCTCCAGGGGCTTCAAATGCCCATTTATGATCAGGACCTTTAGGGCCACTAACAGAGACATGTACAGTGGGGTGAACACCCTTTGGCCCTGATGTGGGTATTTGGCAGGTTGTGAGCTGGTTGTGTTGGATGTACCGGCGAAAGGGTCGACAGGTGTTGACTGGGTTTGATGATATCTTCCGAGTATAGGATTGGAGCTGAGAGGGGCATTTCTGGTACGACATCCCTTGTCCCGACTTGCCTCTTGATTCAAACTACCCCCAACTTGAGCGGCGAAAGTGTTATCCACAGTCTTTGTAACAATTGCAAGCACTTGTCGTTTGTTTAGTCCTTCGGCTTTCAAAGCCTCAACAGCCCATTGAAGATATTCATAGGGACCAATGCCTGCCCCTACCTTGTTTTTACCACTTTCCTCGACTTTGTCAAAGGATTGGGTCGCTATATCAGAGTGGAGCCCAGTTGTTGTCGATATGTCATTGCCCATACCTAAGACAGCTTTAGGTTGGCCATTTTTAGTTGCAACTTGACCCAAGATTGAGGAGCCTTTTGGATTGAAACTTCTAGTCTGTGATGTGGTCGATGATGGAGCCAAAATTCCAAAGGCTAAGTCTGCCACAGTTCTTTGCAAATCTTCAATCATGCTCCCCAGCTCAAAAGTAGTGGGTTCACGAGTTTAAGATGATTGGGGTTCAAGTGCATCCATCATGCTTAAGCCCATGCTTTCTGGGATAAACACCTCAGGCTTGGGTAGATGGGCCGGGGTGTATATACTAGGATTACAGGTGGGTGGCAGTGTATGGCCGAGGTTGAGATGTGGATGAGGTACTTGATCCTTGGGGCTTTGAGGTGGAGCTATTGTCCGGTTGTCGATGAGATTCTGGATCTCATGACGAAGGCGGTAGCAACCATCGGTGCCATGGCCGCGCTGCTGATGCTACATGCAGTATTTAGTGGAGTTATGCTCAGCAAGGAGTGGGTTAGGCAAAAGTTGAGGATCAAAGGGTTTGAGATACCCTCTCTCCATCAGGACTTTTAGTGCGTTGGTTAGGCTCATATAGAGGGGGGTGAAAGTTCTACCCTGAGCTTGGGCTGGGCTGGCTGTTTGTAGGCTGGTCTTGGCAAAAGGGTCGGCTGTGGCGAATGTATTGATTTTAGTGGGTTTGGGAACAGTGCTACTAGCATGGGTTCTCCCAGAAAACACCCTCCTTACCGGTTCACTTGTTCTGGGAATAATCCCTCTGTTGAACGCATTCTTAATCTGAACCCCCAGTTCATGCGAACTTTGGAATGTGAATAGTGCAGCGACTATTAACTTTTGCAACATATCAGGCTCAAGGTTCTACACCACTATCCACACTTGGTCCCTCTCAGAAGGGCAATCTGTCATCTGTGCTGCCTTTGCTCTCCACCTTGCAACAAATTCCACAAAAGGCTCCGTTGGGTTCTGGCGGGTTGCTTCAAGCTCTTGCATGGTCATTTCAAGTTGGGTATTGCAAGAATGCTGATCGACAAAGGCCTCAGCCAACTTTTCCCAATTTTACTTCACTGTATCCTCCAACTCGGTGTACCAAGTGGCTGCTGCACCCGATAGGGTTCTTCTATACAGAGAGAGTTTCTACAGCTTAGTCTGACCTGTCGGTTTCAAGACATCCACGAAAAGCCAGACATGTACCATAGGATCCCCAAGCCCATTAAAATAGTGAATATGTGTCATTTTGAATTTGTCTGGGAGTTGTACGGCAACTTCGGTGTACCCATCCTCAATGTCAACTTGCTTTTTCAAGTTTAGCAATTTTCACCGAGCTCAATTCAAGATCATTAGTACCAAAGGGATAAAGGCCCTCATTAGGCTACATCAGGGGTCCGAAAACTCGAGTTTGAGCCAACCCTTCTCAGGGATCCAGACCATGCAAATCTTCAGCTGGCGGAAGTGGGTCAAAGTTCAGCTAGGGTCCCGAAACTGGATGTGTGGTAGGTGCCCTAGATAGGCGTTGCACTTCGGCATTGGTCTCATCCTGCATAGTGAGTCCCTGCTTTAATGCCACTATTATGGCCATAACTTCTTCCGATCTCTGTGCCATCACAGTCTGCTAAGTTTGAACAAAGGTGACGTGACTGGTGAATGTCGGATCAATTGAACCGGTGAACCCTGACTGGCCTTTTTTGCCTTGCTTCTAGCGAAGGAAACACTGGTTGCCCTTGAACTGAATCTCTGACCTAACAAAGTCTATCAACACATGTCCAATGTACCCGGGGGATATTGGAGCCTTCTGAAGCTATGGTTCCAAGACCACCTTGCAAAAAAGAAAACAGACAGCATCTCAGCCTGATTTCACCAGAATAGATATGAGCATAGCTGAATGACTGTGTTCTTTACTAAATTATGCCCCAAATTTTTGCCTTAAACTGATACTCCCAAATACTGATGTCCTCAGACTGATACCCATACTTGCAAACTAATACATGCATTCCTGTAGAGACAAACTCTAACAGCACATAGCAAGCAAGTGAGAGCAAAAACACCCCTATGGTGGGGTAGGGTTTCCCTATCCTATCTTGTTAGGAGCTAGGGTTTCACAACGCACGCATGCGGTTTCAAACAACCTACATTCAAGTAAGTAACCTATCCTAGCTTGGAATGGTCTCTATGGCTTCCGATATGCAACTAGGTCGATTGGTCAAAAAGGGTGCCTCGGCAGAACCGAGGTTTGTGTTCCCATCGTGGCAAAGCCCGTAACCGGTCAGCCTTATGGCACGCATTTCCAAGCAAGCCTCCGGCAAACCATTCAGGAATAGCAGATGGTAAACACTATGACTTAAGCGCACCAATGCAAATGCAATGCGAAGAAACACATAAGTGTAGATAAAACAACATATCATGAGTTCGAGTCAAGTTCTCTAATTCCCCAACAGAGTCGCCAGAAACATTAGACCTCCCAAACTTCCTCCGTAGGCCCTCCCTTTCGAAGAGGGCGCAGATTTGGTTCTAGCTACTATAGTTCAGACTCTTATCACGGTTCTAAATCTAATCTCACAAAGTGAAATGCAAGACTGATAAATCACCAAAAAGTCCAAATCTGGAAAATTGTTTTGGAAAATCGATTTTAATCAAAAAGCGCCAAACATGGACTGCCTTGCAAGATTTCAGAGTCACCACCTAAATATTTTGTTTTGGGAAATTTAGGAAACCCTGACTCGTGCCTAAGGCCACGTGTCCGTCATCACCAAAGTTACTTCGGCTCGGGAAGTTGGGTACGAGGGGGGAAGGTCATGAAATGAGCACCCCCGCTCGCCCGATCAAAGGATCGGCCTCTACTAATCATGATATGTTGTTTTGAAAACACATGTGTTCTTGTTTGATTATTAGCTGACTTACTATGTGATGCGCACAGCATATAAGTATAGACTCAATCACAACAATTGGAACAAGACAACTCATGTTTGTTTTTGAAAATGGTTTGAATGTGCTACTCGCAAGTAGGCTAAAGCGCGGATTTGCCACCCTCAAGTGGGCTTTAGAAAACATGATGATGTGCCACTTCCAAAGTAGGCTTAAAACTCACATTTGATGAATTGTCCCAATTCAAGTAATCAAGCCTTCATCCACAGGCATTCATGCAGCTATAGCAATTAAGCAAATAGCCTTATGGCAAGCATGCTATCATGGCAGTCACTTACACACATGCAAGGATATTAAAGCGAAAACACTTACAGTGTACTCCGAGCCAAAACAGAAAACTAGTTAGAAATCATGCATGATCCTATCTATGTTAAAATGCCTAATGGAACACATGCAAAAATGTAACTAAGTAGGCTCGGCTATCTAAGATGGCATATGAATGCAACACATGATAGCATGCTTTGAAACACGTATTCAAGTAAATGTATTGAAATACAATGCAGTTTGTATGATGCGCCGAGCCTGGTGCATGCAAGATAAATGAATGATGCACGCATGCAAAGCATAAGGTATGCTAATTGAAACATGCCCTAAACTAACCATCAAAAGCTGATAACTAAAAGGGAGAAAGACGTGGGGTTGGAAGACGTTCACACACACACACACGCACACTTATTACAACATTTTCCCTCTCGACGGAGGGTCCGAATGAAAGAGAGCTAACTAGCCATGCTAATTAAGCTAACTATTACAAACTAACTAATTAACTAACTATTCTAGCTAATTAATTATTACAAACCAAATTGAATAGCTAGCTAATCTAAGCTAATTAGAATATTACAAAGCACTAAGCTAAATTAATTACAGCACAGGAAATTAACTACAACTAGCTAACAAAAACGATAAATGGCCTCGCGGGCAAGGGAAATATGCATGCTCAGTTGCGTCCTCCCGGAAATCCACCGCCTTGCCTCAAGATGCCTCTGTTTGCACTCTTTTGAACCTTTGAAAATTACACCGATTTCCATATTGCTTCTTTCTGATCTCAAGAACACCTTGAGGGCTGAAATTCCTCCTGTTGCTGCAATAGAGCACAGACAGAGGCAAGAGAGTGTATTTGCAAGGAAATGTATGCATTTCCACACTACTTATCATATCTCAAGCTCAAAGGAGTATGGCACTTGACTCTCGAGCCAACAACCAAGCATTTTCAATGCATGGTGGCCAAAAGATCAAGCTTGTGCAAGACTCAATGAATGCACACATAAGACTAAAAAGGCCTCCACCCTATCATGCACAATCAAGGGCGTCGGTGATCGAGAAATGTGACACGTTTCATCACTATGAGTATGAAACGTCCCACATTTCTCGTGTTTGGATTAACATTCGATCCAAACACATGCAATACAAACAACATGCTTATCTTGGCCATGTTTTACTGGATTCATTTTATTTACACATTTTAGATTACCAATTAGTCCCTTAATCGGTTAATTCCAAAAGTGAGAGTCCTCTAGTTTTGAAAGAGTGAATTAGAGGGATGCAATGGCATATATTTCAGCACTGAAATGACATGTTAAAGATGCTAAATCATGCAAAACATGCATGCAAGACATGTTAAAGGCCAAAAACACTAAGGCTAATGAAGAGCATCACACAAGAGGCATGCAATATCAAGCACAAATGGTCAAACCAGCTATGGAAAGACCTAAAACATGCCAAAACAGAGGCCGAAACATGCTGAAATGATAGCCCAAAAGCTTAGACAAACATGCAAGCAAGTTGGCTCACAAACGAAGCATAAAGCCCAAACCTCACACACAACAAAAGGGCGATAAATGCAAGAATATGGTAGAGGTATATGGTCTGAAATAACATGCCAAATGATGCTATGCCATGCAAAAAGCTCAAATATGACATGCTAGAGGTCTCAAAGTGCAAAGCTAGCAAAGCCAAATACACTATAGCTATGCAAAGCCAAGCATGCACGATCAAAACCACTCAAATCAGACCTAAAGCATGCTAAAACATAGCCAAAAATGTGTTGGAGTAGAGCATACACATGCTAGATCAATAGGCTAAAACACCGAATACACTAGGCTAATGAACAAAATTGCCCTACAAGTGCAAGGAGCATGCAAGGGACAACCAAACCAACCCAAAATAGAGTTATGACATGGCAAATAATGGCTAAAAACATGCTAAAACTAAGCAAATTCAAGGCACAAAGACATGCTACTTTGCAAGGCTACAAGTAGGATTACACTACAAGTACAAGAAACATGCAAGAGGTGACCAAGACAACCAAAAATTGAGTTATGGAAGGTCTGAAAAGTCACAAAAATGAGCCTAAACAAAGCCTCTAAGTAGTAGAAACACATGCTCTTTTGATGGGCCATCAACACATGCAAACAAGAGAAGAGGAGGGGGAACCACCCCCACCCATTTGGGACCTCAAAACCACTTTTCCAGCAATGAAATTCCTCTATGTTTCAGTGGTAAGAAGGCCAAAAAGAGATGGTCCCAAAGGCCTTAAAAGATGGCAAGAAGCAAAGCAAAACAAGCTACCAAAGGAGGTAAACCACCCCTAACTCAAACTAGGCCTTAAACACCATTTCAAACACTTAAAAATAGAAATTTTTGTAGTTGAAAGCTAAGCCTAAAATAGCATGCAAAGGTGGCTAAATAAGCAATGAAAATAAAGCTTTAAAGAGGCTATTACTCACCCTTGAAGCACAACTTCAAAACTAGCAACTTCTGAGGCAAAGTCAGGTCAAAACCACTCAAATAAGGCTCCCAAGTTCCTCAGCAACAAGATGAAGGTGTTTGAGTAGGTGTTTGTGTGCAAAAGTATGAAGAAACAACCCTTTAAGGCACAAATATGGAGAGAGAGGGAGAATTCTAGAGAGAGGGAGAGTTTTTGCTTTTTCAAATTCTAAACCCCTCTCAAGGGGGAGAGACCTCCCCTTATATAGAATATGCAAGCTAAAGCTTGCTCAAATCCCTCCATATACGTGTACAGAGGATGCATTCTATGCCTAATAGCTGGCACAGCTAGCACCAAAAATATCAACAAAAAGTGAAAAATGGCCGCCGACCACTCAAAGTGGTCGACCGACCACCTCAGTTGGTCACAAGGCAAGCACTTGGTCGACATGGAAAAAAGGGGGTCTCCCAAGACGGGAGAAGGTGGTGGCATGCTGCAGACCACTTGAGGTGGTCGACCGACCACCAGCCCTAGCTGACCAACCACCAAAAGTGGTTGGTAGGGAAGAAAAGTGGTCTACACCATTGTTTCTCCTTCCAGACAAAAGGGGCACCAAGGTTTGGCTTAAAACAAGCACAAAACCAAGAGAGTTCAGAGACTCAGGGGCAAGGCGCGCAGTTGAAAACCCCCAGGGACTCCAAACGAGTGCGAACATGTGCAATCATCGAGCACTCAAACAATGACGTCCAAGTCTTTAGGACGGTCAAAAATGGGGTGTCTACAACAAGATTTAGCAAATCTCTCCTCCTCTCGATTAATCAAGTTTTTCAAACCAGAGGAATTTCTTCCCCTTCGTTATCATTAAAATTTTGAAAATCTTGGTCAATACAATAAACCAACGGCACAGAAAAGCACACAAAATCTGCAGAGTTCTCATTCAAAAGGTCCAGATCTTCGGTTACAGGCTCAAAAGAAAAGCTGAATAAAGATCTAGACAGGACTTTGGTATCCAGGTTACCACCCCCAGAAATACTAGACCCAGACTCAAAAGAACTTGAATCTGATCCCAACCCCACAGACTCAGTGGAATCAGATTCTAGCTTATCACTCGATTTAGAACTGGATAGATAGCCTTCCTCCAACTACCAGGTAAGAGATGGTGCCCCAGATGCATCCAGAATGCCACTAGTTGGGTTCACACCCGGTTCTTTCCCGAACATGGAGACAGTATGGTTATCCCCCAAGTTCTCTAGGTCGGCCGCAGGATCTATCAGGAGACTAGCCAGTGCTGTCCCTACTCCAAGTTCGCTGCCATCTGAGTCACCTTCCATGCTCTGTTCAGCTTTGATGCTTGGTTTAGCCTTTTCCTCATTATCAGTGTCTTGCAGCTGCAGATCAAAGAAGATCTCAAACCCAAGAACACGTTGTTTTGAGGAATTCACCCATGGCTCGGGAAAGCCATAAAAAGGGAAATCCTCTCATTCCCAAACAAAGCTGCCATTCGGTGTCCCCTAGATTGGCCTGTGAATGAGTTTATAATGTTTTCCAGCTTGCTTGGCCTTAGCTCTACCTCTCATTTCTTCCCTCTTTCTGATCCAGTCTTCTTTGGTGGGCACATAGCCCAGTCCAAAGGCATATGGGTTGTGTGGCAGATCTGTTAGTGCTACAACACCTTTCCGACCATTCCTTTCGAGCCCCATTCCTGGAACGTGCTGCAGTTTTTTCATGAAATAGATGGACTGGGTGTTGACGTACATGCCTTTGTTTGTAGCCACGTCAGCGCCCAGAATGGTCTGCAATACCTAGGCTTCAGCCAAAGTGAATCCTGAGAGGAATACATCCTCCTTGCCATGGTTGATCTCTAGCACTGGTGTAGTTACCTCTGGCGGTGGATGGATGGATGAATTCCAAAAACAATTGTCACTCCTCCCCTATAAGGATACTTCAACATCTGATGAAGAGTGGAAGAGACAGCCTTCACATGATGCAACTAGGGCCTCCCTAACAGCAAATTGAAGGTAGCCGGCACATCCAAGACATGAAACTCAACCTCTTGCTCAGATGCGCCCACCTGGACTCTAACTTGCACTGTGCCCATGACCTCTTTACTCATGTTATCATATGCTCGTATTACTTGGGCTATGGGAACAAAGTTCGCTGGTCTAAGGCCAATTGCATAGGCGGCATAAGAAGGGCATACATTAATGGCCTAACCGGTATCTACCAACACCACCGGCACCCATTTCTCTCTACATTCCACAGATATGCACAACGGTTTATTGTGAGTCGAGTCCTCTGGCGGTAATTCTTTGTCTGAGAAGGTAAGAGTTGGCCTAGCACCACTCGGAAACACCAAACCTACCAGCTATTCGGGCGTGGTGTCAATGGACAATTTAGCCTTGTCCATTGCCGACAACATCGCCTGTCGGTATACTCGTGAAGCCATGAGAAGACCCCAAATGGAGATGTCAACTTGAATTTTCTGAACTGCTTCAATACTGCCTCTTCTTCTAATTGTTTCTCCTTCTATTTCTCGGCCTCTTTGTCTTTTCCAGACGCCTCCGCTTGATCCAGGTGTGGAGGCTTAAAATACCGCCCACTTCTTATTAGATGATCTATTTCCTCGGCATACCACGTATTGTCCAAAAGGCAATCGCCCCAATGTTCGTCGGTGTGGGTGAGATGTAGATCATTGTTCTCTCACCATTCACCCTCAGCAGCCAACAAATAGTTGTCTGGCTCTGTTTATACCACCTTTACATCATAGGTATCCCCCACAGGGTGTTGTGAATTTACAATTTCCCGGCTATCTTCAATCCTTTCTCGTTCAAACTACCTCAATGCAGCTTCATGTTTGGTATCCACAGTGTTCACAGCGCTCACAGCGCCCACTTTCGAGGCTGAGTTTTCCACACCAGTGCTCTCCGACAACTTTCCTTTCTCATCAGCCCTTCCGGCCACTACAGCTATCTCTACTTCCTTTTCTTTTGGTTTCATTCTAGTTTCGTCTTCCTTGTCTAGCTCATCACTCAGCCATCTAGCATTGTCAGTTGATCCGTTTAGGTCGAATCACTTGATCTACATATCTCCCTGATCCTACTTATCAAAGAACTGCAGGTTGTCAAAATCCTCTTTGAGGTCTGCCAAATCATCCAACCCCTGGCTCGGCCATCTTCTCTTACCACATTGATGTCTACCGAGGTTCGTAGCACCAATTCAAGCTTGATTTGACTAGTTGACACAATATAGCAACTTGGATCATATGCCTTATTAGATAAGTCCTCAGAACACTCTGGCAACAGACTTTTGCTTTCCTCCAAGGTCAACTCCCCTTCCACTGTAAGTCTCATCACCACAGGCTTGGGTTGAGGATTGGATGTGTCCATCATGCACAGATCTGCATTTTTTGGAATGAACAACATCGGTTTTGGTAGGTGGGAGGGAGTAATATATACGTTGGGGTCATAAAAGGTGGCCAGTGTATGGATGAGGCTAAGATTTCAAGGTGGGGGGACTTGATTATGGGCTAGGAGTGGATTTGTGGTTACGTTCGGTTTCTGCGGTGGAGCGATCACCTTGTTGTCAATGAGATCCTGAATCTCATGATGCAATCGAAAGCACTGGTCAGTGTCATGACCATACTGTTAGTGAAATGCACAGTACTTTGCAGGGTTGTGTTTACGTAGGAGAGGATTAGGAAGTGGGCGGGGTTCTAAGGGTTTGAGGTTCTCTTTCTTGACTAACACTTTCATGGCTTAAGAGAAAGTTATGTAAAGTTGGTTAAAATTCCTCTGGGATTGGGCATGGTTGGATGGTGTATGTGAGCTTATGTTGGCAAAGGGTTCGGCAATCTTGGTTGTGGTGACAACACTTGCATCTGACGGCCTCGCAGCTGTGCTACCACTAGCAGCATTAGAACTGTGAACAAACGACCTTTTTGCCAGCTCTTTCTCATTGTAATAAGACCCTATTCCATGGCATCTTTGATTTGCACGCCCATTTCATGGAGTTCTATAAATGTGAACAATGGGAGCACAATCATCTTTTGCAGCAACTTGCCATGCAGATTCCGAATAACCATCCTGATCTGATCCTTCTCAGAAGGCCTCGTGGTCATAATCCAGGCTTTAGCTTTCCACCTTGTCACAAATTTAGAGAAACCCTCCTTTGGCTCTTGGTGTGTTGCTCGAGATCACAAGTTGTGACCTTGATTTAAGTATTGTACGAATACTGCGCAATAAAGGCCACAGCCATCTCCTCCCAATTCTGTTTGACATAGTTTTCTAACTTGGCATACCAGATAGCCGCCATACTTGACATGGTACGGCCAAAGAGAGATAGCTTCTGTAGTCTGGTCAGGCCCATCGGCCGTAAGATGTCCGAAAACAGCCATAGGTGAACCATCAGATCTCCAGAACCATCAAAACGGTCAATGTGCAGCATTTTAAACTGATCTGGCAATGTCACTGCAGAATCGGTGTACCCGTTCTCTATGTCTAGGATAGAGTTAACCCCTTGTGCTCTCTTGAATAAATTTTCCAGTTTGTTGACCTTGAGTCCAGTTGGGTCAACCTCAAACTTGAACGAAGCCTCAGTCTAATAAACAAGGGTTTTAAAGTCTTGTGCTGGGATTGGCTTTGCTGGATTGCCCTGGTTTTCTTGAACATTAGCAATATGAGCGGTGGCTCCGGGTGCTGGGATACCCGTGGTAGGTGCATGGGATGTAGAGGTCGTAGCCAGCTAGGGTTGCTGTTGTTGTAGCCTGGTTATAACCTCAGTCTGACGGGCTGTGACCTCAACCTGACGGACTGCATCCTATTATAGGGCCTTAACCGTCTGTTGTAGATGGTGTATCATTTCTTCCACAATGGCTGGGGGATACTGTGCCATTAGAATAGGTGTTTGATCACGTGTTGGGCTGGAAGTAGATGACCATTCCCAAACCAAACTGGACACGGGTGAGTTGAGGGGTGACTGCTGTAAAAATTGAACTGGTGAATACTGCCTGATTCTCTTCCGTCTTGTAACCGGTGGGAGTGAGTTAAACACGGGTTGTCCCCGAACAAGACCCTCGACTTTACAATGTCTTTTGACTCAGGTCCAGAGTACTTAGGGGATATTCGAATGTGATACCCCTGTTCTGTAATATGTTAAATTGGCCCTTAATTTGAGTATGATTATGTGTTTATCATGATTTTATGTGCCATTATGAGAATATATGTGATTTTGGATTTCTATCTGTTCGCCGTAGGAATATCTGTTGAGTAATCTGCTTTGAAAATTTAATTGAAGGCCTTATCGGCCATAGAACCCAAAATTGATTACGACATTGTGATTAGCAAAATTTTTAGAGCCTACGGTGAAATTTAATTGAAAATTGATTCTGGTCAATTTAAACTGATTAAATTGATTAATTAAGTGCCCTATTATTTTATATTAAAATAATTGTTGGAGGGACTTTTTACTTATGGCCATATACTCTCTCTACTCCTTTTTGAACTCAAAATCTGAGTTAGACTGTGGAGAGGAAGCGAGAGTCGGCTGTAGAGAGAGGAAGAGAAGAGAATTGAGCAAACTTAGCTCAAAGCTTGGGAACCTTGAAGATTATTCAAGTTTTGATCATAGATTGTGAAGATCAGAGCTTCTAGGTAAGTGAACTCCTGAATTTTTGTTGTAAATGTGTAGATTCAAGTGTGTTTGAAGATCAAGAACATGAGATGAGTTGGTTTTGTTGATGTAATAGCCCTTATGCACATGCATGTAAGAAATTGTTTTGAATTTGCATGTTTGAGTTTCAAACACATGATTTATGTGTGTTTTGAGTAAAGCTCATGTTATTATCACCAATTTTGTCATCTAAGATGGAAATGAAAGTAATACATCACATGCATGTACAATATATGAGGATAGGAGCTTTGAATGCATGAATGTGTATGATAGAATTGAGTTTGGTGTCAATTTGAGACATGCATGTGTTTGATCCTTGAAATTGAGCTTCCTAATGGTGTAATCTTGTAAGGGAACCATGTTAGCATGATTATATTTGAGATTTGGGCCTTGCATGCAAGAATGGTGGCTGGGAAATTGGTTTGAAGCTCAAGAACACATTCTGGATTTTCCAGAAATTTGAGTCCCGCTCGAGCGGGAAGACTGCCGCTCGAGTGGAGAAAACGGGCTCCCAGCATTTTTCTGCAGACATGGCTCCCGCTCGAGCGGGGAAGTTGGCGCTCGAGCGGGGAGCTATGTAGGCAGGAGGTCCGCTCGAGCCGCCGATTTCGCGCTCGAGCGGGGAATTGAGGCAACCAGTACTTCTGCAAACTTAAGGGTCCGCTCGAGCGGGGAATCCCACGCTCGAGCGGGGACCCTGTTTCCAAAAATTCTGTTCTTGTATCTTGTGTTCGGTTTTCCGTTCTCTTTCACTTGTAAGCACTCTTAGGCATATGTTAAGCATTGTAAATGAGTTAATGAGATAAGAATGAAGCCTAAAGAGGGAAATGTGAATTTTGAACGGATTGAATTGTTAATGACCCTTTTATGTTCATGGCATGTGTAGGGTCGAGTTCCAGGGCGGACCAATCAACCGATCACTGTGAGTAATATCTTGACAAGATATTTATAGTATGTCATTGTTTAATTGTTACTTCTGTGTAAGTTTTGCAATTCAATGAATAATTGGGCCTGAGGCCGATGGAATTGAATAATTGGGCCTGAGGCCGATGGAATTGAATAATTGGGCCTGAGGCCGACGGAAATGAATAATTGGGCCTGAGGCCGATGGAAATGAATAATTGGGCCTGAGGCTGATGGAATTGAATAATTGGGCCTGAGGCCGATGGAATTGAATAATTGGGCCAAAGGCCGATTGACATGAATGATTGGGCCGAAGGCCGTTTGTTAAACTGTTCCAACAATTGCTTGTGTACTTGTTTATTTGATATTATTCACTGGGCATTCGCTCACGCTCATTCATGTCATTGTAGGTGAGCCAAGTGAGGACCAACCCCAGTCCCAGTGAAGCCAGCCCGGAACAGCAGGAGTTTTGGGAGAGTCAGCCTAGGGTCTCACGCACGAGACCAAACCTTGCCCTTTTTGTTACATGTTTATGTTCTGTCTTGTTGGCAAGGATCTTGTGTATATTGTATATAGTTTGCTATGGGTTGACTCAGTCTAGATGATCCTGTCTGTAAAGGAGTTTATGCTACTGCACCTATGATGTGGGTTATTAACATATATGAGTTTGGTTTGTTTTGGTGTACATATAGACACGGCTCTATGGACAAAGTTTTGAATTTTTTTACTTCCGTTTGGCCCTTTACTCTGATGAGTTATGTCTGAATTGTATGGAGGCCGTAGGTAATCTCAGGATTACTGGCCGGTTATGTCCTTAACCCTTAGGGGCGGGTTCGGGTCATGACAGAGTGGTATCAGAGCACGAGTTAATAACTCACACACTTGTCCAAAAGTGCAATAGGCGTCTAGATGAGATCTAGGATGCATTCATATGATAGATATAAAATTGGAAGCATTGATGGTATGCTTAAATGCTTTGATACGAACTTTGAAGACATCATGAACATGCTTAATTATTTTGATTTGAGTAATTGTGTGCTATAAGTTGTGACTTGCTTGCATTGCAAATTATCTGGATGTGTATGTTTCTTGTTACGTGCATACTTGTGTATATCCTGTATAAAATATACTGTAAGTCTAATCAGATGGTGAGAACAAGAGGCGATGAGTTGGAGGAATCCTCTACAGCCAGAATAGACAGGATGGAAAGATTGCTAGAGGAAATGGCCGAAGCCTTGAGACAGCAACAGGAGTGGCAACAACAGTGGCAGCAACCACATCCGCCACCTCCACCTCCGGCACCTCCTGTGCCAGATAATCAGAATGATGACCGAATCATAGCCCTCACCAAAGAGTTCAAGAAAATGAAACCACCTCAGTTCCATGGTGGGTTAGATCCTCTGAAAGCTGAAGCTTGGGTCCTCGGCATCGAAAAACTGTTTGAAGTATTCCCATGTTCAGAGGCACAGAAAGTGCTTCTAGCCACCTTTATGCTAGAAGACGAAGCAAGAAGATGGTGGATGTTGATGCGCGAGAATTACAAGGATGCTGAGTGGGCAAAGTTTTTAGAAATCTTTTATGACAAGTATTTTCCGCAGTGTGTCCGAGATAGGAAAGTGGCGGAATTTATGGAACTAAAACAAGGCAGCATGACCGTAGCTGATTATGAGGCCAAATTCACCGAATTGGCCAGGTTTGCGCCACACGTGATTGACACCGATTATAAGAAGGCGCGACATTTCGAAGGTGGGCTCCGAGATGAAATTCTAGAAAGGGTGAACGTCTTGAAGTTGGAGACATACATAGGGGTGCTAGACAGGGCCATTATCTCAGAGGCGAATATAGCTAGACAAGCTAAGCCAACAACAGAATGGAAGGTAACAAAAGGCAAGGTTTCTTTTCGAAGAAAAAGTTTTCAAAGAAGCAAAACACGGGCTCCTTGAATACCTCCAATTCTTCCCGAGACACAACCCCGTTGTGTGCCACTTGTGGTAATAAGCATCGTGGGGTTTGCTACCGTGTGACAGGAGCTTGTTTCAATTGTGGTAAGCAAGGGCATATGGCCAGAGACTGCAACCAGAACCGCGGAAAATTTGCTGCTAGCTCAACAGCATCAGTTCCAAGGCCGGGAAATGTTGTGGGACCTACCCCCACCGGAAATACCGTGAGACAAGGGAGAGTTTTTGCACTTGTTCCGGGTGATACACGGAATGCCAATGCCGTTGTCTCAGGTACTATCTCAATATGTAATCAGGATGCTTTTGTATTAATTGATTCGATCAACGCACTCATTTGTGACATATGCATTTGCATCTAGACTGAAAAGACCCCTAGAATTGTTGCCATATTTGTTATGTGTGTCTGCTCCATCGGGGGAATCTGTGTTATGTGATTATATATATCGGTTTTGTGACATGCATATTGAGGATGCTACCTTATATGTAGATTTACTGCCCTTGAACTTTAGACATTTTGATGTAATTTTGGGCATGGATTGGCTGACCAAGTATTGTGCCACCATAGATTGTGTGACAAAGAGGGTTGTGTTTAAACCACCAGAACAGAAAGAAATTGTGTTTGTGGGTAATGGGGTAGTGCCTCCACCTTATCTGATATCTGCAATGAAAGCATGTAAACTGATCAGGAAAGGGTGCCAGGGTTATTTGTGTTATGTATTGACTGAACAATCCGTGAATGTTGAATTGAATGATATTCCCATTGTTAGAGAATTCCAGATGTGTTTCCAAATGAATTACCAGGGGAATTGGTAGACAGGGAGATAGAGTTTACCATTGAGACTGTGCCAGGCACCCAGCCTATTTCTAAAACTCCCTACAGAATGGCTACTGCCGAGATGAAGGAATTGAAAGAACAGCTGCAAGACCTGCTTAACAAAGGGTTTATCCGACCTAGCACTTCGCGTTGGGGTGCACCGGTGCTGTTTGTGAAAAAGAAGGATGGTACTTTGCGTCTATGCATCGATTATCAGAAATTGAACAAGGTAACGATCAAGAACAAATATCCCCTACCCCGTATCGATGATTTATTTGACCAGTTGCAGGGATCACAGGTGTTTTCTAAGATTGATTTGAGATCCGGGTATCATCAGCTGAAGGTTAAGGCAGAGGATGTTGAGAAAACAGCATTCAGAACGAGGTATGGTCATTTTGAGTTCCTTGTTATGCCATTTGGAGTGACTAATGCTCCGGCAGCATTTATGGACTTAATGAATAGAATTTTTAAAACCTACCTTGACGAGTTTGTTGTGGTCTTCATTGATGATATTTTGGTATACTCTAAAGATAGACTTGAACATGAACATCACTTGAGGACTGTTTTACAAATACTTCGGGAAAGAAAATTATTTGCTAAATTAAAGAAATGTGAGTTTTGGGATGAGGTTGTCTTCTTAGGGCATGTGATCAACAAGGAAGGAATTTCAGTGGACCCGCAGAAAATAGAGGCAATTGTGAGCTGGCCTACACCGACCAATGTGACAGAAGTTTGCAGTTTCATGGGCTTGGCCGAGTACTATAGGAGATTTGTGAAGGACTTTTCGAAGTTAGCTGTGCCTCTTACCCAATTGACACGTAAAGGGCAACCATTTGAATGGAACGAAGAAAGAGAATCAGCCTTTCATGAGTTGAAGACGAGGTTGACTACTGCACCGATTTTGATGCTACCTTCAGGTACGGAAAATTTTGTGATTTTCAGCGATGCATCTTATAAGGGTTTGGGTTGTGTGTTAATGCAGAACGGAAAGGTTATTGCTTACGCCTCTCGGCAATTGAGGCCACACGAGAAGAATTATCCAACACATGACCTAAAACTGGCCGCGGTCGTTTTTGCTTTGAAAATCTGGCAGCATTACTTGTATGGAGCCAAGTGTGAAGTCTACACAGATCACAAGAGCCTAAAATACTTCTTTACGCAAAAAGAGTTGAATATGCGTCAGAGAAGATGGCTGGAATTGATAAAAGATTACGATCTGGAAATTCAGTATCACCCCGGGAAGGCTAATACAGTGGCGGATGCTTTGAGCAGAAAATCAACAGGGAGTATGGCTTGTTTGCTTACAGAACAGAAGGAGATTTTACAAGACTTTGAGAAGTCTGAAATTGAAGTGGTGGTATGTGAACAGGGCGGATTGATAGCCGCTATTACAGCCGAGCCGGCGATCATTAATGAAATCAGGCAGAGACAGAAAGAGGATGAGCTCCTCAAGAAAGTGATTGATGAATTTGAGGCAAGACCGAGAGCAGAATTCAGTGTTGAGAATGAGATATTGAAATTCCGAAACCGAATATGCGTCCCCGATATCCCGGAACTAAAGAAGAGGATTCTAGATGAAGCCCACAGATCTGTATTTGCTATGCATCCGGGTAACAATAAAATGTATCGGGATTTGAAACAAACTTACTGGTGGCCTAAAATGAAGAAAGAGATCGCGGAATATGTGTCCAAATGCCTTCAGTGTCAGCAAGTTAAGGCTGAACATCAGAAACCAGGCGGTCTACTTCAACCTCTCCCTATTCCTGAATGGAAGTGGGAACACGTGACTATGGACTTCGTTGTTGGCCTACCTCGGACTTCACGAGGTATGGATTCTGTTTGGGTTGTAGTTGATAGACTAACTAAATCCGCACATTTTCTGCCTGTCAAAACTACGTTTACTGCTTATAGATTGGCTACCATTTATGTTGATGAGATTGTCCGTTTACACGGAGTCCCAGTGTCTATTGTGTCGGATAGAGATCCGAAATTTGTGTCTAGATTGTGGAAGAGTTTGCAGGAAGCTATGGGAACGGAACTAAGGTTCAGTACTGCATTCCACCCGCAGACAGATGGGCAATCAGAAAGAACGATACAAACTTTGGAAGACATGCTTCGCATGTGTGCTTTGGATTTTCAGGGGAGTTGGGAAGATTATTTGCCGCTTGCAGAATTTGCCTATAATAACAGCTTCCACTCCAGCATCGGTATGGCACCATACGAGGCTTTGTATGGTAGGAGGTGCAGATCACCAATTTGTTGGACAGAGGTCGGGGATAGAGCCTTACTTGGGCCAGAAATTGTGCAAGACACTTCTGAGAAAATCAAGACTATTCGCCAAAGGCTCAAAACAGCTCAGGACCGACAAAAGAATTATGCAGACGTTCGGAGAAGACCTCTCGAGTATGAGGTTGGTGACCATGTGTTCATCCGTGTTTCTCCGATGAAAGGCCAAGTCAGATTTGGGAAAAAGGGCAAGTTGTCGCCCCGTTACATCGGGCCGTTCCAGATCCTGGAGAGATTTGGCCCAGTTGCTTATAGAGTTGCCTTGCCACCGGGATTCGAGCAAATCCATAATGTGTTTCATGTGTCGATGTTGAGGGGTTACCTCCGAGACCCGTTTCATGTGATTGATTATCACCGAGTTGCTATTGATGAAAATATGGAATATGCTGAATGGCCGAAACGGATTGTAGACAGGCAAGTGAAACAGTTGAGAAGTAAGTCCATCCCCATGGTGAAGGTAGAATGGAAAGAACACTATGGGACGGATGCTACATGGGAAAAAGAGGAGGAAATACGACTGAGCTACCCGCATTTGTTTCCCGACGAAGGTAAATTAAGTTTGGAGGACCAAACTTCCTAAAGGGGGGAAGACTGTGATACCCCTGTTTTGTAATATGTTAAATTGGCCCTTAATTTGAGTATGATTATGTGTTTACCATGATTTTATGTGCCATTATGAGAATATATGTGATTTTGGATTTCTATCTGTTCGCCGTAGGAATATCTGTTGAGTAATTGCTTTGAAAATTTAATTGAGGCCTTATCGGCCATAGAACCCAAAATTGATTACGCCATTGTGATTAGCAAAATTTTTAGAGCCTACGGTGAAATTTAATTGAAAATTGATTCTGGTCAATTTAAACTGATTAAATTGATTAATTAAGTGCCCTATTATTTTATATTAAAATAATTGTTGGAGGGACTTTTTACTTATGGCCATATACTCTCTCTACTCCTTTTTGAACTCAAAATCTGAGTTAGACTGTGGAGAGGAAGAGAGAGTCGGCTGTAGAGAGAGGAAGAGAAGAGAATTGAGCAAACTTAGCTCAAAGCTTGGGAACCTTGAAGATTATTCAAGTTTTGATCATAGATTGTGAAGATCAGAGCTTCTAGGTAAGTGAACTCTGAATTTTTGTTGTAAATGTGTAGATTCAAGTGTGTTTGAAGATCAAGAACATGAGATGAGTTGGTTTTGTTGATGTAATAGCCCTTATGCACATGCATGTAAGAAATTGTTTTGAATTTGCATGTTTGAGTTTCAAACACATGATTTATGTGAGTTTTGAGTAAAGCTCATGTTATTATCACCAATTTTGTCATCTAAGATGGAAATGAAAGTAATACATCACATGCATGTACAATCTATGAGGATAGGAGCTTTGAATGCATGAATGTGTATGATAGAATTGAGTTTGGTGTCAATTTGAGACATGCATGTGTTTGATCCTTGAAATTGAGCTTCCTAATGGTGTAATCTTGTAAGGGAACCATGTTAGCATGATTATATTTGAGATTTGGGCCTTGCATCAAGAATGGTGGCTGGGAATTGGTTTGAAGCTCAAGAACACATTCTGGATTTTCCAGAAATTTGAGTCCCGCTCGAGTGGGGAGACTGCCGCTCGAGCGGAGAAAACGGGCTCCCAGCATTTTTCTGCAGACATGGCTCCCGCTCGAGCGGGGAAGTTGGCGCTCGAGCGGGGAGCTATGTAGGCAGGAGGTCCGCTCGAGCGCCGATTTCGCGCTCGAGCGGGGAATTGAGGCAACCAGTACTTCTGCAGACTTAAGGGTCCGCTCGAGCGGGGAATCCCACGCTCGAGCGGGGACCTGTTTCCAAAATTCTGTTCTTGCATCTTGTGTTCGGTTTTCCGTTCTCTTTCACTTGTAAGCACTCTTAGGCATATGTTAAGCATTGTAAATGAGTTAATGAGATAAGAATGAAGCCTAAAGAGGGAAATGTGAATTTTGAACGGATTGAATTGTTAATGACCCTTTTATGTTCATGGCATGTGTAGGGTCGAGTTCCAGGGGACCAATCAACCGATCACTGTGAGTAATATCTTGACAAGATATTTATAGTATGTCATTGTTTAATTGTTACTTCTGTGTAAGTTTTGTAATTCAATGAATAATTGGGCCTGAGGCCGATGGAATGAATAATTGGGCCTGAGGCCGATGGAAATGAATAATTGGGCCTGAGGCCGATGGAATGAATAATTGGGCCTGAGGCCGATGGAATTGAATAATTGGGCCTGAGGCCGATGGAATTGAATAATTGGGCCTGAGGCCGATGGAAATGAATAATTGGGCCTGAGGCCGATGGAATTGAATAATTGGGCCTGAGGCCGATGGAATTGAATAATTGGGCCTGAGGCCGATGGAATTGAATAATTGGGCCAAAGGCCGATTGACATGAATGATTGGGCCGAAGGCCGTTTGTTAAACTGTTCCAACAATTGCTTGTGTACTTGTTTATTTGATATTATTCACTGGGCATTCACTCACGTTCATTCGTGTCAGCCTAGGGTCTCACGCACGAGACCAAACCTTGCCCTTTTTGTTACATGTTTATGTTCTGTCTTGTTGGCAAGGATCTTGTGTATATTGTATATAGTTTGCTATGGGTTGACTCAGTCTAGATGATCCTGTCTGTAAAGGAGTTTATGCTACTGCACCTATGATGTGGGTTATTAACATATATGAGTTTGGTTTGTTTTGGTGTGTATATAAACACGGCTCTATGGACAAAGTTTCGAATTTTTACTTCCGTTTGGCCCCTTTACTCTGATGAGTTATGTCTGAATTGTATGGAGGCCGTAGGTAATCTCAGGATTACTGGCCGGTTATGTCCTTAACCCTTAGGGGCGGGTTCGAGTCATGACACCGAACTTTCTAAAGCTATGGTTTTAAACTACCTAGCAAAAAGCAATAAGGCAAAAAAGTAGCAATCAGAAACCGCACAGCACCTCAGCTAAGATATTATCAATATAGACATGATCAAAGCTATAGGACTATACTTCACACTAAATTCTGCCCCCAAAACAGATACCAAATTTGCAACTGCTATGCACATTCCTGTACAGTTTCATTGTAAAGCACATACCAGTTAATAGAGAGCCAAAACACCCCTATGAGGAGGTAGGGTTACCCTGTCCTAGTTTTGTCATGAACTAGGTTTCACTATTTCAAACAAAGCGGTTTCACGCAATCCTGCATTTTAGGTGAGCATTATGTTCTATTTTTGATCAGTCGCTATGGCTTTTCCATATGCAACTAAGCCAAATGGTCAAAAGGGTGCCTCGGCAAGACCACCTAATATAATTCTCACACCTAACACCGAGAAGTGAAAAGAGGATCAAACGGTACAGCGATAGTCTAGATCCAAGGGTTGCATTCCCAACGTGGCAGAGCCTATGACTGGTAAGCCTTTTGGCAAGCTTTTGGGTAAGCCTTTGGTAAATTGGGTAAGCCTTTGGTAAACTGTCCAGGAATATCAGATGGCAAACACAATGACTTAAGAGCACCAATGCAAATGCAATGCAAAGAACATATAAGTGCAGATATAATGTCACATCATGAAGTTTGAGTCAAGTTCTCTAAGTCCCTAGCAGAGTCGCCAGAAATTGTAGCTCGACTTTTCGTGCTCCTTTCTGATACGATAGCCCTACAATTCGGACTCCGATGGTTCTGAATCTGATCTCACAAGTGCAATGTGAAATAGATAAATACAAAAGAGTCCAAATCCAGCAAATCTTTTGGAAAATTGATTTTGAATTAAAATGCCAAAAACGGACTGTTTTGCCAGATACAAGGTCGCCACCTAAATATTTTTGAAAAATTTAGGAAACCCATGACTCGTGCCAAAGGCCACGTGCCCGTCATCACCAAGATTGTCTCGCCTTGGGAAGTTAGGTACGGAAGGGGGAGGTTATGAATTGAGCACCCCACTCGCCTAATCAAAGATCGGCCTCTACTAATCATGATATGAATCTTATTTACATTATATGCTCTTGTTTTGATTATTAGACTAACTTTACTATGTGATGCGCACATAAGTATAGACTAATTTGCAAGAATTGAAACACTTAATCTCATGCTTGTTTTGAAAATTGTTTTGAATATGTATCACTTAAAAAAATGATCGCATATGAACATTACTCAAATTATTCCAATTCAAGCAATTAGCCTTCATCCACAGGCATTCAAGCAGTTTATCAATTAAGCACTTAGCGTCATGGCAAGCATGCTGGACATCGCAACAATTACACTCATGCAATATGCTAAAGCAAATAAAAGCTCACCTAGTACTTCGAGGTGAGCCAAAAGAAACAAAAGAGTTAAAAAACATGCATGCTCCTAACTAATGCAACACATGCGATATGTAACTAATAGGCTCGGCTACTAATTATTACACGTGAGTCAATTTGATAGCATGTGGTTTAAACATGTTTTCAAAGAAGTATTTAAACGACAATGCATTGTTAGGATGATGAACCGAGCCTCAATGCATGCAAGACAAGTGGATGCAAACATGGAGTATGCTAAAAGAAACATGATGTTCTAAACTAACCACTATAAGCAAGTAAATAAAAGGGAGAAAGAAATGAGGTTGGAAGACATACACATTATTACAAATTTGGTCCTCGCGTAGGAGGGTCCGAATGAATAACCTAGCTAAGTTAATTACCTAATTAACTAACTATTACAAACCAAATGAATAAATTAGCTAAGCTACTTAACTAATTATTACAACAACAAATTAATTAATTGTTCTAGCTAATTAAATAACCTACAACACATAGCTATTCTAACTAATTAGTTACAAGCCCTTTACTCCAAGCATAATTGCAACATCATCTTGATGAATCCCAAGAATCGAGGGATGGCTCATGAATGGATGCAGATTTCCACCCAATAATGCTCTCCGTTTCGCTGCTAGAATGCCTTTGTTGCATAGTCATAGTACAAAAAATATGCACTATTTTTCACCTCAGCTTCTGCTCTGCTCTGCTGGAAAAAAGGCACTGCCTACCTTGAAAAAGTGGTCGACAACCCAGAAGTAGTGGCCAACAGGCCACTAATAATGGGTTGCCATCAAGAAGAAGTGGCCTGCCGGCTACTGATGTTGATTCTTTCCTGTAGCAATAGAAGACAAATAGAGCACAAACCAGAGTATTCTCAGGGAATGTTTGTCCGCCTTGCCTCTCCTTATCATCAAACAGGTTAAATGAGAGGTAAGCTTGATTCACAAATCATCAATCGGCGCAATTTCATTGCATGATGACTTATGAATCAAGGGACACAATTCAATAAATGCACAACTTAAAGACTGTCAAAACCCTCTCCCTATCATGGATTGATCAAGGGAAGTGGTTGACATTGACTCTTGAATCGTTTACATCACTAACGAGTATGAAACGAATCAAGACTCAATAGGTTCAATTAACGTCCTATTGAACCCAAGTTGATTTTATCTTGCATCACTTTTAGTCCTAATTGTATTACTTCATTTTAATTACCATCCATTCCTTAGTTCATTAAGTCCAAAAATAAGCTTTAAGTCCACTAATGGAGAGAAGTACCAAACCAAATATTGTTTTAGGCATGAGAGAAGTGTCATGCCGTTGGTAATGAACCCCCAAAGGGATTAAACCATTAAGCACAACAACCTCAATCTCAAGCTTAAACAAACAACTAGTTTGAAACAACTTTCAAAACAAAGAAAAAGCCAAGAAATGAGGGAGGTTGCAGAGGTGATTAGAGATGAATACAAGTATGGAAAGCAAGAAATAAACACTGTCAACTCAAATAGCTTGGTGCCTAATGCCTAAAACACCAAGCCTATGAGGACTATTACACTACAAGCATGCTATACAAAGCTCAAACGTAATGAACAACTAAAAATAGTCCTAAGACAGTCCTAAAATAGTCCAAAAAAATGCTGGAATTAAGACAAAAATAGCTAAAACAATAAGCTACAACATAGAACAAGTTAAGCTAGTAAGCAAACACAAGGAGAGGAGGCTACCCCCTCCATTTTTGAGACTTTAAAACATGATTTTAGCCTCTAAAAAAACTCTAAGATTCAATAGTAAAAAGCACAAAAAAGGATAATAACAAGTTGGTAAACACAAGGGCAATGACCTAAGAAGTTAGGTACAAAGATGGGTGATCCACCCCTCCACCCTTAATGGCCTTAAACCACAAGTTTCAGCCCAGAAATTCAGTGTAAAAAAAGTCCAAAAAATAGTCCAAAAATAGTAGAAAAGATGGCAAATAAATAAGGGAAACAAGCTAGGAATTATACCTCTTGAAAAGGAATACCCTTCTTAAGTTGCAAACCAACACTTACACACCCTCAAGAGCTAAATAAAAGCTCAAAAACACCTTAGCACAAATACCACAAGGTTTGGTTTAGAGTGCATAGGCAAAGAGTGAAGAATTTGCAAGAGAGAGAGAGAGAGAGAGAAATTTTTGCTCCAAATTTTTCTAACCCTTAAAACAAGAGGGGAGGTCATCTATATATAAAAAAACATGAGACTCGCTCAGAAATATCCATACAAACACGTATGGACTGGTGCATGCACCTGTGGAAACAGTTGGCATAACTAGCAAAAATATCTAAAAAAACACACAAGTGGCCGGCAGGCCACTAATAGTGGATGTCAAGTCACATTACTGGCTGGCAGTCCACAGTAGTGGCCAGCAATCCACACTAGTGGGCCTGCAGGTCCCAGGATGTTTAGGCTTGAAAAACTGTCGTTTTGGTCTAAAAACAAGGCTAAAGGTTTGTAGGGTTTTAAGGCTTAAAGCTGAGGCATTCTGCTGAGAACTTCAAGCATTTGACAAGCATATACAAATTCATTATTGGGTGCGCAATCGGTGACGCCCAGGTTGTAAAGGCGATCAAAAATGGGGTGTCTACAAATATATATAGTGAACATATATATACCATATTTACTAACCATGACAATACATACATGGAAAGAGGTGGAAACACTTACCAAGGTTAGAATCAGCCATCAAAATATACAAATTTTGTCCAGCTTCACTATAGTCTCCAATATCAAACAAGTCTCCAAACCGTACTACTCACCCACTCACTACAGTTTGAGCATAAGAAACACAAGTACAATTCTTCAAACAAGTCGCCTCACAGTCGACATGACTCATCTTAGTTGTATTTGTTAAGAAATATGACGTGTCTGGCAATTTCAGCCATGACAACTTCGTAAACCTTTTAAAAGCATTCCAATTCATCGGTGTCCTCTGTACGCACCCACCTGACCAATCAAACCTGATCCAATTCTTTTGGGATCGGGGCATAAACCCATCTGAGCATTGACACATTAGCGAACCACTTAAGCAGCATATTACATAAACATCATAAATGGCATATAGAGATTTATGAATTATGAAACTTGATTTATCATGGTTTTGTATAATCCTCTATTTTGTATGGAGTTCCTATTTTAAATTGGGTTATGTTTGGTTTGTATGGCATTTCTATTATATTTCGAATTTGACGTTAAAAGTTAAAATTTTTAGATTATTGAAAATGAAATAGGTACAGGTTGTCAAATGATTGATAATATAATGGGTATATGTATTTTTTTTCTTTATATACAGGGTATAGGTTGTGTAGACACACCAGTTTTGACCGCTCGTAAGACTTAGGCGCTTTATTCCGGGCACTCGATGATGATGATGATTATATTGTGTATGTGGTTTTAATTCCCAATAAAAGAATCTGAGTTCGAGCTTAAACAATTCCAACCTACCATATCCATTGTATTTCTACCCCAGAAAGTCAGTTTTGTACCTGTATTGAACTTGAAAGTGAGGAATAGTGGGCATACATTGACCTCCAACCGTACATCAATGACCTCCGACCGGAGACACCAGGGTCCAGCCGGACCTCTTGACTTTTCAGGCAGTTTGTACAACAATCTGCCAGCTGCCCAATTCTGCTGATATTTTGAGCAACAGCTCAAGTTCCATAAATACGGGGCTCATCTTGCTGTATCAAAGGTGTGACGCCCCAAATCTACACTATAGATTGCAGTCAAGGGAGAGTCACTAATGAGTCCTATGGTCAATAGCCAAGTAAGATCCCAGATCGCCAGAGGAGTCAAATTAGCCTCCCTTCTAAGTCCGGCTTTCGTAGGTAGCGCACTACCCTTTTGACAGATCTTAAAAGGTATTGACACAAGGTCCCATAAGCAACGATAAGGTGTATACATATAAATATTAGAATATAAGTACATAACAACCATGAATATCCTTAATTTCAAAAGCTTGTTCCATTACATTACATCCCAAAAAGAAAATTTAAATCTTTATATGAGCCTTACAAAACATTAAAAGGAATTTCTAACTTTCCTAAGATAGTCAAAAGTCTTCGAAGGTTTCAGGTTCGTCGTCTCCAGTTATAAGCTCCTCTTCGGCACCTGGCATGATACGCCGTGAGCTTTGAATGCCCAGTAAACACACACACACCCCGCCCATTTTTCCAATCCAATACACAATCACAAATATAACATCAAGTAGTAAAGCATGATACTCAACTAAATAAATAAGGGTTGCAAGTTAGATGTTAGTAAACTAGAAATCCCTCAAAGAGATTTCGTCCTCCCAACCACAAGAATCGAACGCGGATTATTCGGTATGCCCCATCTTTTGCTGCTTTGTTATAGAACTAACCTCGGATGCCTACCAACGGTTATATACCGTGTAGCGCTAACCGCCGGGCCTCAAAAGAGATGGTAAAATAGGGCCTTGCCCAAATCCCTCCTCACACCAAACCACCTAGGGTCCGAATACAACCGCTCTGTTCATGGGTTTCGAAAACCACTTGCGTAAGACTTTAACTTCCAAACAGGGAACGCATCCCAACAATCCATACATCACACATTATCATCTTTTCGTTACTCAAGTGATCGAAAACCCAATACCATCCCATTAAGTTTCCCGAGGAGTTAAATGTTTTAAAACAAGGTTAAACCAACTTAACAAGATAATAATATCCACATAAGCATGCATCATTAAGATGAAGAAGATAAAGAACATAACCATAACACATATAATATCATGCCAAGATATGATCATAAGCTAATAAGCATTTTCATGAACACAAGAGCATAAAACATCCATGCACAACAGAATTTCCAGATTCAATATCACATAAGGATTATAATGAAAGGACTATTTTAGATTTTTCACCGGACTCGGCCTTCCTATGGTTCGTGGAGAATTTAATCTAGTTTCCAGAACATATTTTTGAAATGGGATAGCTCTTCTAGATTTTAAGTTATTTAGAAAACACTCCAGCGCTATCCAGATTCGCCTACCATTACGAAAATTTGATTTTCTTGCAAACCGCTCACTGTTTTTCAATGAAACCAATTTTAGTTGAAAGATAACTCCTTAAGGCAGATTTTGACATAAAATAGAGGTCCATAATAATTTTATACATTTTTAAAGAAGTTTTGAAAGTTGGCTGCGAAAACAGATTCTAAGGCACAATACCCAAAACAAGAAGATTTGTGAGAAAAGGGATCCACTAAGGGAAAAGTTTTGTTTCTTTTGTGATGAAAACATGCTAACAAACATATATTAGACTCAGAAAATTTGCTTGAAGGTGTGCCTTTGGAAAGTTTGAGAGATTGGTATGAAAAAGATAGTTTTGTACCGAAATGAGGGAAAATACAAGAGAGGTAGAATCAAGGCTCAACTCTTATCATTTTTAACACAAGTAACTCATCAATAACACATCTGGAAACATTATTTAGAACCCTTAAGAACATGTATTTGAAAAATGAAAATGAAAGAGAAGATTGTGTTGTGGCTTACTTGCTAGGCTTGAACAAGGTGGCTTCTCCTCTTCCTTCCTCTCCCTTTCAAGACTTCTCTCTTGCTCTCCTTTCTCTCCTCTAGGCTGAATGTGTGTGTGAGTGTGTTGTTTGTGCTTGCCAAGCTAGGGAATGGTGGTATTTATAGGCAAATTTTGGTGTAAAAAGACATAAAGGCCCACTAGTTAGAATTGGATGGAAAAGTTAGGATTTACTTGGAGTCTAATGGAATAGGAGTGATTAGGGAGCTTAATCATAGGATTAGCAAATATCTAGTTGGTCCCCAGTTGAAATGAAACTAGCATTGGAAACAAAACCCTAGGTTTAGGGTACTAGGTGTTAGGGTTTCTAGAAGACCATGATTACAATTCTTGAAAATAGGCTCCTCACATCTTCCTAGGGTGGCCGGCCATTGGGAAGGGTGATTGGGGCATTTTTTTATTCAATCTAGGTACTAGGGACACATTCCCCAATGTATATATATATATATATATATCTCAATTTGATTGATGGTACTTATAATATAAAAGTACATGTACTAATTTTGGGGAAATTTTTGAATTTAAATAAAGAAGTGAGGGCTTGGAATTAAATTCATGTATTGGACCCTTACTTATGTAGAATTAAATTAAATTAGGCTACGGAACTTAATTCGGCTAGGATATTCCTATTTTGATAAAAATAAAAATAAAATGCTAATCGACAAGATTCGAAATAATTCCAGGAACTGAGGGGCTTTAAGAGAATAATTCAAACATTAGGGTTTTTAAAGAGAATACATTTTTCAGGGGATTCACAAAAGGTGAAAAAAAAAACAAGATTAAGAGTTAGAGAGAAAGAAACAATATCAAGACTTTAGAAATAGCTTATAAATATCCAAAAATATCAAAGCTATTTCATCTCTGTCCTTCCATAAGCTCTCATATCAGCCTTGAAGCCCTCATATCATCCATACATACCATACAAGAGCTTGAACTTGGAACTTGATTTGAGACTTGAAGATCATAACTCAAACTTGAGGGTGCTTTGGAATCAAGTTTGGTTTATAGCAAGAACACCTTTTCTACAAGAGGTAAAGCTTCCTTTGTTTTATTTCAATCTTTGTTCACCTTATTCTCATGTTTTCATACTATTTTGGGACTATTTTAAGGGCTAAAACTTGTGATTAAAAGCTACCCAAAGGTGGAGTGGTTAATCACCCTTGCTTGAAACTTATTCCAAGCTTTTATCCTTGTGTTTCCCACTTGTTTTCTCTAATTTTTGCCACTGTTTTGGGGCTGATTCAGGACTGATTTGGGGCTGTTTTTCAACATCTAAAATATGTGATTTGAAGTTATAAAAGTGGGGGGAAGGGGGAGGGGGGGGGGGTTAGCCACCCTTCCTTAAATTTGTTTACTAGCTTGAATTTATTCACCTTTTTCTAGCTTAAATCATACTATTAGGGGCTGCTTAATTTATGTCAATAATTTTTATTTTAATATTATGTTTGTGTTATATTTACCAATTAATCAACTTCACATAATCATCTCCGCAACCTTCCTCCACTCTTTGCTTATTTCGATTAAAAGTTGT
Source organism: Camellia japonica (assembly GCA_030407325.1). Taxonomy (NCBI): domain Eukaryota; kingdom Viridiplantae; phylum Streptophyta; class Magnoliopsida; order Ericales; family Theaceae; genus Camellia; species Camellia japonica. The sequence goes on along the minus strand of JAPPVO010000014.1, from coordinate 168,446,747 downwards.
GAAAAATTGAGATTGTTATCCAAGTATAAGAAAGAAATTTTTTCATGTTTAATGGTTTGATCTCTTCAGAGGTTCATTACCAAAGGCATACATCTTTCTTATACTAAAGCCAATCTTTAATTTTTTATTTCCTTTTATCACCGGTGTATTTACTTTTAAGGGACTAACTTTCTAGTTAAACCCTTGGAAATCACCAAGCAAAGTGTCATTATAGCTTCTTATCAAGTTTGGATTTCAAGTCATTATCGCTCACTTTGGGTTTTTCCTAAGTCATTGTCACTCTTTTGAGTTTGACTAGTCCTTGTTGCACATCTTGGGTTTGACTTGAAATCACTTATCGCTTGTAAATGTGTTTGACTCTTCCTTTGTAATTTCCCCCAAAGAAAATAAGGTTATTTTCTCAGGTTAAGTTGATGCTTATTTCTCTTTATTATGATTTGGACTTAGTGAACGTAAATATCACTTTTGAACAAAAAGGAGACAAGATAAAGAAAGGGAAAGGTAATAAAAAAAAGGCTAATAAAATTGGTTAATTGGATTACAACCGACATAAAGAACCAACATGATTGATTGAATTCGGTCGGACGTTATACCAAATTTATTGTGTCAAGGCTTGTCTTACATCAATTCATGATGTTTTGATGAATCTTGAACCGTCTTTACGGCCAGACATTATGCCATAGTCTATTGTGTCAAGGCTTGTCTTACATCAATTCATGATATTTTGATGAACCTTTAAGTGTCTCTACTTGCCTTCTTGAATTCACTTCATAATAGGAGGGAGGGGTGGTTGTTATGCATTGCATTTATTGATCTTTGTTCTATCGTGTCCAAAATCATCTTGCAAATCAACTTGCAACCATAGATGGTTTGGGGAACCAAGTTCGCTTCTCTTTTGAGTATTTTCTATGATAGAGAAGGGTAGAAGAGACAAACATGGCTAGGCATACCCTGTCTGCACTGCTTCACCTCAGGCACAAAAAACATATTTCTGCAAGAAAACAAGGTATGATTGGATTTATTTGGGGTTCGGCTGAGTCGTATTCTGGGTCGGCAAGGCTCCAATAAATTGCAAACAATACACTTTTTGGTTGAAAGCAATGATAGGGTGAAATAAAACAGTTCTCAACAAGGAAGATTGAGTAATTCCTGAGGAGCATCGCGCAATCATTGCATATTTGTTGTAATAAATTAGACGTCCCCTTTTAGTTATTATTCATTCGGATTTGTAATAATTATTTATTCGGACACTTGGACATTCAGACCCTCCTTCGCGAGGACAAATGTGTAATAAATTGTATGTCTTTCAACCCCCATTCTTTCTACCTTTTATTTATCTGCTTATGATGGTTAGTATAGGGACATCATATTTTCAAATTAGCATTTCCATGACTTGTCTCCATTCATTTTGCATGCATAAAAGTTTGGCTCATCATATTATTCGAATATCAAATTCAACCTCTTTACTTGAATACGTGCGCTATCACATGCCTTGAATTGACTCGCATGCCATGCTAGTAGCCAAACTTATTACTTGCACGTTGTATGTGTTGCATAGTTAGGATCATGCATTTTTCTAACTAGTTTCTCTTTTGGCTTGGAATACGAGGTAAGTTTTTATGCTTTAGCATATTGCATATGTGTGATTGCTGTCATATCAAACATACTACCATGAGGCTAAATGCTTAATCGATAAACTGCTTGAATGCCTGTGGATGAAAGCTATTTGCTTAAATTGGAATAATTCGAATAATGTTCATATGTGATCACTTTTTCAAGTGGTACATATTCAAAACACTTTTTCAAAACAAACATGATTCAAGTGTTCCAATGTTTGCAAAATTAGTGTATACTTGTATGCATCACATAGTAAAGTTAGCCTAATAATCAGAATAAGAATAAATATTGTCCATAAGAATCACATCATGATTAGTAGAGGCTGATCTTTGATCGGATGAGTGGGGTGCTTAATTAATGACCTTCCCCTCTCATACCTAAGTTCCAGAACCAAGACACTTTGGTAACAATGGACTAATGGCCTTTGGCATGAGTCACGAGTTTCCTAAATTTCCCAAAATAAATATTTGGGTAGCAACTCTAAAATCTGGCAAAGTAGTCCATTTTTGGCATTTGATTCAAATATTGATTTTCCAAAAAGAAATTGCTGGATTTGCACTCTTTTTGTGTTTCCACTGTTTCACATTGCACTTGTGAAATCAGATTCAGAACCCACAAGTGGAGTCCAAATTGTACAGGCTATTCATTCTTCCGAAAGGGGGCACGAAAAGCCGAGCTACAGTTTCTGGCGACTCTGCCGGGGATTTTGAGAACTTCACTTGAACTTTATGATGTGAATTTTTATCTACATTTATATATTCTTTGCATTGCATTTGCATTGGTGCGCTTAAGTCCCTGTGTTTTCCATCTGTTATTCCTGGACGGTTTGCCGGAGGCTTGCCTACAAATCTTGCCAAAAGGTTAACCGGTCATGGGCTCTGCCATGTTGGGAACACAACCCTGGATCTGGATTACCATTGTACTGTTTGATCCTCCTTTCACTTCTCGGTGTTAGGTGTGAGAGGTATATTAGGTAGTCTTACTGAGGTACCCACTGTGACTATTTGACCTAATGCATATAGTACGCTCTAGTGACCATTCCAAATTAGGAGAGGATGTGTAGACACCCCATTTTTGACCGACCTCAAGACTTTGATGTCATCGTCTGTGCACTCGGTGATTATGAATGTTTGTGCTCGTTTTGAGTGCTCGAAGATCTCGGTCGTGCGCCTTGTCTTTGAGCCTCTAAACCCTCTGTGTTTTGGCCTGGTTTTTTGACCGGACCTTGGTACCTTTGCCTGGAGGGAGAGAGACGCCTGTTGGCCACTTTTTGTATCTGTAGGCTACTTTTCCCTCTTGTAGGCCACTCGCAGTGGCCGGTAGGCTAGTTTCCGGGGCTTTCGGCTGAGCGTCTTGTCTCGAGGCCTCTTGGATCCCTTCCTTTTGGTTTGTTTTTGGACCATGCCTTGTTGTCCCTTGCATGGAGGGAGGGGAGGGCCTGTCGGCCACTTTTGGCTGCTGTAGGCTACTTTTCCCTCTTGTAGGCCACTTGAAGTGGCCGGTAGGCTAGTGGAAGTGGCCGGTTGGCCACTTGAAGTGGCCTACGGCCATTTTTCTGTTTTTGCAGATATTTTTGGTGCCAACTATGCCAGCTGTTGGTCACTAAGTGCATCGTGTAGGGAGGGATTCAAGCAAGCTTTTTCTTGCATTTCTATAAAGAGGAGATGCCTCCTCCTTCTTAGAGGGGTTCAGATTTTTTTAGAGCAAAAAATCTACTCTCTCTCTAGAATTCTCTCTCTTTATATATATATATATATATTTTTGTGTTTGAAAGGGCTTGAAAGTGGGAATTCTTGGTGCATTTGCAAAGGGACTCTTAGCCAAACACCACCATCATTGAGCTGAGATTCTTGAAGGTCATATTTGAGTTCTAAAAGTTGGTTTTGGGCTCAAGAACTTGCTGTTATTGCTGTGCTTCAAGGGTGAGGCCTACATCTTTTTTAAAGCTTTATTCTAATTGCTTATTTGGCCACCTTTGCATGTTATTTTAGGCCTTGCTTGCAACTATAAAAACCTTTTTTTTTAAGTGTTTAAAATGGTTGTTTGAGGCCTTGTTTGAGTTAGGGGTGGTCTACCCCCTTTTGTGGCTTATTCTGCTTTGTTTTGTGCTACCTTCTAAAGTCTTTGAGATCACCTTTTCTTGGCCTTTTAACCACTAAATTCTAGATGAATTTCAATGGTGGAAAGTGGGTTTTGGGACCCAAAATAGGAGGGGGTAGTCCCCCCTCCTCTTGTCATGATAGCATGTGTTGTTGGCCTATCAAATGAAAATGTTTTTCTACCCTTTTGGGGCTCCATCTTAACATGTTTTTGGACTTATTTTAGCATGTTATAATTCTGTTTATGGTTGGTTTGGTCACCTCTTGCATGCTTTATACACTTGTAGTGTAAATCCTACGTGCTAGCCTAACATGCTTCATGTCTTAGCCTATAATTCTAGCATGCTTTGGCTCCACTCCAACATGTTTTTGGCCATTATTTAACATGCTTTAACTCTGATTATGGTTGGTTGGGTCACCTCTTGCTTGCTTTTTGCACTTGTAGTGCAATCATGCTCATTAACCTAGTATACTTGGTGATTTGGCTTATCATTCTAGCTTATTTTGGCTACACTCCAACATGCTTTTACTTGTGTTTTAGCATGATTTAACTCTGTCTTGAGTGGTTTAGGTCCTTTGAGGCTTGCTTTGTATAGCTATAGCATGCTAGGCTTCACTAGTCTTGTGTTTTGAGTCCACCAACATGCTTTGCTTGGGTTGTTTGCATGATATGGCATCATCTAATATGTGATTTTAGAGCATGTTTCACTATCACACTCTCACATATTCCACTCTTTCATTGTGTTTAAGAGTTGTGCCTTTATGCCTTGTTTGTGAGCTAATACATGAGCATATCTTTTTGCCATCTATGTTGCAAGTCTAGCATGTTTTTGCCATTGTTTTGACCTACCTTAGGTCTGTTTTGGATGCTTAAGGTCATTTGAGCATTGCTTAGTATGGTTGTAGTGTAAAGGACCTTGACTAGCTTTGAGCTTTGGGGCCTTTAACATGTTGTGTATGTGATGTTTGCATGGTATGGCACCATTTGGCATGTAATTCCAGTGTATATAGTGTAGTCACACTCTCATACATTTCACTCCTTCATAGCTTTTAAGGGTTGTGTATTATGCCTTGCTCATAGGCCAACACGTGTGCATGTTCTTCTAGCATTTTGAGCCCCCCTTTTAGCATGTTTAGGCCTCTGTTTTGGCATGTTTAACCTCTGTCCGAAGTTGGTTTGGTCATTTGTGCTATGTATTGCATGCCTCTTGTGTTATGCTCTTTGCTAGCTTCAATGCTTTTCGACTCCGAACATGTCTTGCATGCATCATTTTCATGCTTTGATGTCATTTAACGTCCTATTTCAGTGCTGGAATATGTGCCATTGCATTCCATTTTTCGTTGTTATATCACTCTCGAAAATGGTCTTAAGCCCTTTGTTGGTTTGAGCACGAAATTGAGGCATTCATGCCTAATGGTTTTAGCCTTCTCTTGAGGGTTTCTACTAACCAACTACATGATGCTTCTTTCATGCTCAAGAAGCTTGTGGCTTGGTCCGTCTTTCCAATTAGAGGACTTCTCACTTTTGGACTTAACCGGTTAAAGGACTTATCGGTAATCTAAAATGAGTAAACAAAATGAATCAAAGTAAAAAACATGCCAAGGTAACACGTTTGAGTTGCATTGCATGTGTTTGGATCGACATTAATCCAAACACGAGAAACGAGGGGCGTTTCATACTCAAAGTGATGAAACGTGCCTCATTTCTTGGTCGCCGTCCCCCTTGATTGTGCATGATAGGGTGGAGGCCTCCTGAGTCTTGTGTGTTATTTGTGCATTCATTGACTTGTACAAACTTGGCTTCTCGACCATCGTGCATTGTCATGCTCAGTTGGTGGCCCAAGAGTCGAGTACCACGCTCCTTTGAGCTTGAGAAATGATAAGGAGGGTGGCTGTACACACATACCCTGCAAATACCTTGTTTTGCCCCTTTTGTACTCTGTTTGTAGCAAAATTGGAGTGTGCAGAAGCAAGTGGCCGACTGGCCAATGGAAGTGGCCTACAACCTCCTTAAGTGGCTGACAGTTCTCAGGCTCAAAGGTGGTCCAAAGTTATTCTGGTTCTGGAGTAGAAACAACCTGGAGATTGGTTCGGTGTTTAGGAATCAAGGCAAATGCAAACAGAGGCAACCGATGGCAAGGCGATGGATTTTCGGGAGGAAGCCGATCAAGCATGCATGCATCCCTCGCCCCGAGGCCTTTTAACTATTTTTCTTAGTTGGTTAATTCGTTGGTTCTGTACTTAAATAATGTGCTTAGCTAATCGGTTTGTGTTGTAATAATTAGTTAACTAGAATAGTTAATTAGTTTGATTTGTAATAATTAGCTTAGCTTAGCTTAGTGTAGCTTAGCTTATTTATTCGGACCCTCCGTCGAGAGGGCACAATGTTGTAACACACATGTCTTCCAACCCCATTTCTTTCTCCCTTTTACTTATTAGCTTTTGATGGTTAGTTTAGGGCACGTTTTGTTTAGCATACCTTATGCTTGCATGTTTGCATTATTCATTTGTATTGCATGCACTAGGCTCGGCGCATCATTCAAACTACATCGTATTTCAATACACTTACTTGAATACGTGTTTCAAAGCATGTTATCAAGTTGCATTCATATGCCATCTTAGCAAGCCGAGCCTATTTTAGTTGCATTTTTGCATGTGTTGCATTAGGCATCTTGTATAGTTAGGATCATGCATGATTTCTAACTAGTTTTCTGTTTTGGCTCGGAGTACACTATAAGTGTTTACGCTTTAGCATCCTTGCATGAGTGTAAGTGGTTGCTATGTTTAGCATGCTTGCCATGAGGCTATGTGTTTAAATGATTAACTGCATGAATGCCCGTGGATGAAGGCTTCATTACTTGAATTGGAACAATTCATCAAAATGTGAGTTTTAAGCCCACTTGAGGGTGGCAAATCATGTTGTTTCAAGCCCACCTTGTTTGGTGGCAAATCTGCGTTTTAGCCTACTTGCGAGTAGCATCTTCAAACCATTTTCGAAAAACAAACATGAGATATTTTGTTCCAAATCGAGCGATTTAGTCTATACTTGTGTGTTGTGCGCATCACATAGTAAGTTAGCTAATAATCAAACAAGAACAATGTGTTTTCAAAAACAACATATCATGTTTAGTAGAGGCCGATCTTTGATCGGCGAGTGGGGGTGCTCATTTAAGGACCTTCCCCTCTCGTACCCAAGTTCCCGAACCGAGACAACTTTGGTGATGACAGATACGTGGCCTTTGGCACGAGTCAAGGTTTCCTAAATTTCCCCAAAATAAAATATTTAGGTGGCGACTCTGTAATCTGGCAAAGCAGTCCATGTTTGGCGCTTTTTGCTTAAAATCAGTTTTCCAAAACGATTTGTTGGATTTGGACTCTTTGGTGATTTATCAGTCTTCCATTGCACTTTGTGAGATTAGATTCAGAACCATAACAGGAGTCCGAACTGTAGTAGCTAGAACCCAAATCCGTGCCCTCTCCGAAAGGGGGGCGTGCGGAAAGAGTTCGGGCGGTCTACAGGATGCCACCCGTACAAGATGTTATAAAACCATTTGCTTGAAATAGTGCAACCTAGATCATGTCAAAATCTAGGACAGGGTAACCCTACCCCCTCATAGGGGTGTTTTGGTTATTTTACATGGTATATGCTTTTACAATGAAACTGTACAGGGTGGTTCATATCAGCGGTACAAATGAGAAGTCAGTTTGAGAACAAAGTTCAATGGGGATCACAGTTCAGCTGCGTGTTGTGATTGTTGAAAATTGGGGCTGAAGTGCTGTCCGATTTTTTATTATGTTTTCTTTATTGCTTTTGTTAGGTAGTTTTTCATCATAGCTTCAGAAAGACCCGATATCCCCTAAGTTGTATAGACTCGTTCTCCCAGACTATGTAAAACTCAAGATCTTGTTGATGGTCAGCCAGTGTTAGTTTCTCTCCTGCCAATTACTTGACAAAGAAGGAACAAACAGGCATCAACATCGGTACAAAACGCTCCGCCAACACTGTCTGTGCATACGATTCACCAACATCTCACCCACCTAGAACAAGGATAGTGCAGAACGTAGAAGAACTTGCCGCCATGATGGTAGCTGTTCAGAGAACCATGGATACCGTAAATTAACGGATGGCCGCACAAGATGAAGTCATCGCTGGTCTGCGACGCCCATCTGGGGCATCTGCATCTACAGTGCATCCAATCCCTACTACTCAGCCAAATCCCGATCCTTCTCCACAAGTGGAAAATCCCTAGTCCCAGATCCCCAAGCGGTGTTTCTACAAGCTCCAGCTCATAGGCCCTTGGCACAACCCCAAGGGGAACTCCTTCCCCTTGACATCAATGATGATCTAGCCATGATAAAAATTGCCAGGCTAGAGAAAGCAATGAAAAAATCCCAAGGCTTCAATTCCATTCCTGATATTGAAGATGGGTACACTGAGGCATCGGTCAAACTACCGGAGAAGTTTAAAATGCCCCACATCGACAGGTTCGATGGGAGTGGGGATCTAATTGTGCATGTCCGATTGTTTTCAGATGTTCTAAGGCCTATGGGTTTATCTAGGGCACAGAAACTCTCATTGTTTGGGAGGACCCTGTCTGATGTAGCGGCCATCTGGTATGCCAAATTGGAGAACTCTATAAAACGGAACTGGGAGGAGCTATCTGAAACATTTGTTAACCAATACTCATATAATACCCAGATAGAAGTAACCGTTAGTAAGCTGGAAGCCACTACTCAGAATCCCAAGGAGTCATTTATTGATTTTGTCACCAGGTGGAGAGCCAAGGCAGCCTGGATGACAGACCGACCTACGGAAAAAGAACAAGTCTGACTTGTGGTTCAGAATCTTGAACCAGATATGTTGCAGAAGATGATAGTGGCACCATTGACCACATTTGCTTCCCTACATGAGTTGGGGGTCCAGATTGAGAGTGCCTTCAAAAAGGGCATCCTCCATAGGACTAGTGAACCTGCAAGAAGACCATTTTCACGAAGTTCCAATGCTAGCACTAGTACTATTCCACGGCCTGTAGATGTCAGTACCGTTGCTACATCGTTGGCCAAGATGGTCGATCCCTTTGCTACTACTACAAACTCACAAACCACACAAAATGGTCAACCTTGGAACCAAAGAAATTTCACCCCTCTCCATATGAGTCTAACCCGTGCCCTCAAGATGTTGCTAGAAAGAGGGCATCTCAAGCTTCTCGAACCACAACCTCTCCCGGACCAACTGCCAGCTAGGCATGACCCAACCCAATAGTGTTCCTTCTACCAACAACATGGCCATCCTACAGATTCATGATTTCGTCTACGTCATGAGATTTAGAACCTTATTGACAACAAAATCATCGCCCCTCCTAAACCAAATGTGACAACCAACCCACTTCCTGCACATAACCAAGTTCCTCCCCCCAGAAATATTAACCATATCCAAACACTACCACCCACCTTCAACCCCAACACATATATTACCTCGTCCCACCTAACGAAACTGGAGGTGGTTATTCCAAAAGGCACGAATATGTGCATGATAGACTTAACCCCACAAATCCAACCCAAGCATGTGATGGCAGAAACGAAGAAAGAGGAAAGTGCATTACAAACAAAGTTATCTGAAACCTGTATCATAGAAAAGGGGGCTTTGCTTGCGGAGGAGTATGACCCCAGCTTATACATTGTGGCCCTTGATCAGCCAAAACCAGTGGTCAGGTTGCCAAATGTTCTCAGTGTCAATGCTATTAGGGAAGGCCAATAGGGGCAACATCAGAACAATTGGCCTGAACAAGGCCTAAATGACTTGGCCGAATTGGAGGAAGACCTAGCCCAGATGGAAGAAGACCTAGCCAATCTCTACTTCTTTGACGAAGAGGATACAAATAGTGTCCAAATAAGTTGGTAGGATCCAGGTCAGCCAGAAACAAACAACGGTTGGTTCAGTCACGGAGAGCTAGATGAGGCAGAACAGACAAGCAGGGTCAAGAAGGAAATGGCCGAGGCTACATCCTTGATTAGCACAGAACAAGTGTTTGAACAATTCCAGCAGGAAAGTGAGAGCACAGAAATGCCATTCTGGAAAGCAAAAACCAAAACCGTCGTAGAAAAAGGATGATATGATGTGAACATACTCCAGGTAGATAAAAGCCTAGTCTTGACTGCAAGAGAGTGGTGGAAAGATAATGATTTGAGTCATGCATATATGAACGAAGAGTGGAAATCTGATATCCCCGACGATATGTGGTATGCGGACGAGATTAATCACATGACCCGAAGTGGTCGGTACTTCAAACCCGCAGCTTTAGATTAGCCAAAATCCTCTAACAAAGAGGTTAAAAAATCGAAAGAGAAGGATTGTGAAGAAAATCTAGTCTTGAAACAACTCAAAAAGATTCAGGCAGACATATCAATCTGGGGATTGATAATGGCTTCCCGAGAGCATAGGCAAGCACTGCTAGAGGCAATGAATCGAACCAAACTACCTATCGATAATACCGCTGATCAACTAGTGTCATTAGTCACATCCGGGGATGTTATGCCAATAATATCTTTCACAGATAAAGAGCTGCCACCTGAGGGTACCAACCATAACCGACCCTTGTATGTGACTCTGGAGAGCTGAAAAAAGTGGATTCCGGTGGTTGTAGTAGATACTAGAGCAACAACTAATGTATGCCCGGTACGGACTGCTTATGCCATAGGGTTGCGGCCGGTTTACTTCACGCCTACAACCCAATCCGTTCGAGCTTATGACAACACAAGCTGGGATGTTATGGGAACGTTCAAAAGCCATATCCTAAGCGACCCTTCCGAACATGAGGTAGAATTCCATGTAATGGATGTACCGGCAACTTTCAATCTACTGCTAGGAACGCCTTGGCTGCATCAGATAAAGGTTATGTCGTCAACAGTTCATCAGTTGGTGAAATACCCCTTAAAGGTGGAATTGCTACCGTGTACGGTAATTCTACGATCCATCCTCCCCAGGGAATTGCCACTCCAGTGTTGGAAATCATGCATAGGGAATAAGATGTATTCCTTTCTGGCTTTTCACTGACAGAGGCCCGGGTGGTTCAAACCATCATGGAAGAAGGTGACGGAACTTATGTGAGTGCTCAGTCCATCTACATGATGAACAAGCAGAGGTATATGCCAGGATCAGGACTAGGCATGAGTGGCAAGCAAGAAGGTACTATTACCAAGGAGATGATTCACAACCCCCATGCTTTTGGGCTGGGATACAAACCTACTGCGAAAGATTGGTAAAGGAAGGAAGCTGAGTTGAGAGGAAGAATTAAAGCAAATAAAGTTAGGAAACAGTATGAGTTAGTCTACAAACCAATACGGGGAGCCTTAAACGGACGCTTTGTCCACCAAGGGGAAGATTTCCCCTTTTGTGGATTTCCAGAGCCTTGGTTTGACCAAGAGACAAAGACAATATATCCTGGGTTCGAGATCTTCTTCGGGCACCAGTTACCAGAAGAGGAAGATGAGCAGATGAACCTGAACATTAATACAGATCGAGGCATGGCTGCAAATGTGGATGTTGAAGAAGAAGAACTGTTGGAAAAAAACACTGGTTGACCTACTAATAAAGTCTACTGTTGGAGCTGAGTCTGACAGCTTAGGGGATAGTTTTACTATCTCAATGATCGGGGATAAACCAACAGCGGATTTCTCTAAACTTATTATGGATGCATCTGAGACTCCGCACCTAGTCTAGAAGTTTGAAAAGGACTTCATCAGTAGTTCTGAATCGGATAACAAGTCCGAATCTGATTCCACTGAGTTTGTAGAGTTAGAGTCAGATTCGAGTTCTTCTAAGTCTGGTACCTCCGGGAGTGGTAACCCGAATACCAAAGTCCTGTCGAAGTCATCTTTTAGTTTTTCTTTTGAGTCAACTGTAACTGAGGACCCAGACTTTACTAATGGGAATGTCATAGATTTTGCTTACTTCTCTGTGCCTTTAGTTTGTTGCACTGATCTTGATTTTCCAAATTTTGACTTAAAAAAAGAGGAAGAAATTCCTCGGGCTTTGAAAAATTTGGTTGACCAAGAAGATGAGAGGCGCGTTAAGCCCTGCACAGATGAAATCGTTGCAATTAACGTGGGTACTGAGGAGGATCCTCGCTTGGTCCAGATCAAATCCACGCTGTCTTTAGAGGAATGCGAGCGTTTAATCACTTTATTAAAACAATTCAAAGATGTTTTCACGTGGTCCCACAAAGACATGCCTGGAATCGATCCTGAGATTGTACAATACCGAATCCCTCTAAACCCTGAAGCCCAACCAGTCAAATAGAAACTGCGTACAGTTCGCCCAGATTGGGCATTGAAGATTAAAGAGAAGGTCACCAAATAGATTGATGTGGGTTTCTTAATGGTATCTGAGTACCCAACTTGGTTGGCTAATATTGTTCCGGTTCCAAAGAAGGATGGCAGAATCAAAGTCCGCATCGACTTTCGGGATCTGAACAGAGCTAGTCCGAAAGATGACTTTCCATTACCCCACATCGATGAACTGGTAGACTTTTACAGCTAGTCATGCTTTGCTTTCATTCATGGATGGGTTTTCCGGGTATACTCAGATTTCGATGGCACCAGAGGACAGAGAGAAAACTGCTTTCACCACGCCGTGGGGTACCTACTGCTATAAAGTTATGCCTTTTGGATTGAAAAATGTCGAGGCTACATATCAGAGGGCTACAACCACCATCTTGCATGACATGATCCACAAGGAGGTTGAGGTGTATGTGGACGATATGATTGTCAAGTTTAAAGAGAGAGAAGCCCACTGCATTGCATTGGAAAAATTCTTTGAGCAGATCAGGAAGTACAGACTGAGATTGAACCCATAGAAATGCACCTTTGGGGTAACTACAGGAAAAATGTTAGGATTTTTTATCACACAAAGCGGAATTGAAGTAGATCCCTCCAAAATCAAGGCCATCGTAGAAATTCCACCACCGAGGACTGAAAAAGAGGTGCGCGGCTTTCTGGGCAAGGTACATTTCATCAGGTGGCTTATCGCAAAATTAACCTTGACTTGTGAACCATTGTTTGGTCTATTGAACAAAGGAAAGAAGTTCTAATGGGATGATTGATCATAGTTCGCCTTCGAACAGGTCAAACTGTGCCTTCAGAATCCACATGTATTGTCGCCACCAGAACCAGAGAAACCACTAATCTTGCATTTGTCGGTAACAGATTCGACCATGGGGTGCAAACTAGTGCAAGAATCAGAAGCTAAGGTGGAGAAGGCCATCTACTATCTAAGCAAGAAGATGTTGGATTATGAAACTCGCTACACACCGCTGGAGAAAGCTTGTCTAGCCTTGGTATGGGCTACCCGGAAGCTGAGACACTACCTTTTAGCTCATTCTGTAATTATGGTTTCAAGATTAGATCCCATCAAATATCTCTTTGAGAAACCAGCACTTACGGGTAAGCTAGCTCGTTGGTTGCTTCTTCTCTCCGAGTTTGACCTCAAGTATGTCACGCGCAAATCAGTCAAAGGGAGGGTCGTAGCAGAATTTCTGGCAGACCACCTAGTAGAAGGAGATGATGAAGCAGTGAAGTATCTATTCCCAGATGAAGACATCCTGCAGATAGAAAAGGAAACATGGACGCTGTACTTTGACGGAACATCAAATCAATATGGTTATGGGATAGGTGTATTACTCATAGCACCCGATGATTCACATATATATCTAGCCTTTAAACTCTGGTTTAAAGTCTCCAACAATGAAGCAAAATACAAAGCGTGTATTGCTGGCTTGGAAGCTACCCTAGAACTAGGGGCAATAAGGTTGAACGTCATTGGGGATTCAAATTTGGTTGTTTCTCAAGCCAATAGAGATTGGCGGGTTAAAGAAGAGAAAATGAAGGTTTATCATCAAGCCCTGGATGTGCTGATTTCGAGGTTTGAGAAATTGACATTCACGCATCTGCCAAGAGAGAACAATCGGTTTGCTAATGCGCTAGCAACTCTATCTTCCATGGTGGACATCCCGCTTAGAGTGAAGATGCGTCCGATCATTATTGAACAGAAGTATACCCCGGCTTATGAGGTTCAAGATACGAACCCCTGGTATTAAGACATTTGTAATTTCCTAGAAAAAGAGGCATATCCACCAGGGGCAAATGCCAAGAACAAAAGGGAAATATGGCGGCTAGCTGCCCAATTTATCATCTGCGGAAACTAGTTGTACAAAAGAGGCCATCTGGGAATGCATAAGCTGTGTGTTTAGAAAGAAGAATCAAGGCGCCTTATGGAAGCTATTCACGGAGGCAAGTGTGGAGCTCACATGAACGGTGTGATGCTAGCTCGGAAAATCCTTAGACAAGGCTACTACTGGTCAACCATGGAAGAGGACTGTATTGGCTTACTACGGTGATGCCACAAATGTCAGATCCATGCCAATCACATGAACATTCCGCCGTCAAAGCTGTACAACATGACTTCGCCATGGCCTTTCTCAGTTTGGGGAATCGACGTAATCAGCGCAGTCACACCAAAGGGGTCAAATGGGCACAAGTTCATTTTAGTAGCAATTGACTACTTCACTAAGTGGGTAGAGGCCCAGTCTATTTCGTGTTGAAAGCATCACATGTGGCCAAGTTCATCAAGAATAACATCATCTATAGGTATAGGGTGCCCAACGAGATCATCTCAGATAATGGCTCACATTTCAAGAAAGAGGTGATAGACCTGCTTGAGAAATATAACGTGGCTTTCCGTAAGTCATCAACATACAGGCTGTAGACCAATGGAGCCATTGAGGCTGCAAACAAAAACATCAAGGGAATCTTGCAGAAGATGGTGGAAACCTATAGGGACTGGCCGAAGAAATTGCATTTGCACTCTTGGGCTACAGAACGTCAATACGAACATCTATAGGGGCAACCCCCTATTCTTTAGTCTATGGGATAGAAGTTGTTCTGCCAATAAAGATTGAAGCACCATCACTGAGAATCATGGCTGAATGTCAGATAGCGAAGGCGGATTGGCAACAGAGTAGATTTAAAGAGTTGATGTTATTCGACGAAACGAGGTTGCAGGCATTGTATCATATCCAAGGCTACCAGCATAGAATTGCTAGGGCTTTCAACAAGAAAGTCAAGTCCAAAAATCTCAAGGAAGGAGACATGGTGCTCAAAGACAACCGAGCCCCCATCCACGACCCTAGGGGCAAGTTCAAGCCCAATTGGACTGGTCCTTATATCGTCAAGTCAATATGGTCCATAGGAGCAATTATTCTTATGGATTTGGATGGCCTGGAGTTTTCACAACCGATCAACATGGACAAGTTGAAGAAATAGTATCCCTGAGAGGCTCGCTAGGCCGAAAACCCTAAAGGGTGACCTAGGCAAAAGTTAGAGCATGCAAAATTAGAAATAAAGAAAAATTGAGCTCGCAAGGCCGAAAACCCGAAAGGGCAACCTTAGCAAAAATTAGAGCGCAAAAGGAGAGAATAAATACTCGAGCGAACCCACATTGAACTACGTACAGCCTAATTCTCATCTTTGGGATACGTAGGCAACTTCATCCCGAAGTTCGGCCACAACCATTTTTCAACTCAACTGTCCTGTTTATCTGGCTATCCATCATTCTCCACCGTTTGTCGGCTTGGTCGTGTTGCTTCCATTTGGGCAGAAATGTCAATTACAAGATGAAGCAGTAATGATCAATGCAATTTGGGGGAGTTATAGTTTTTCAATTTGGGGTTGTACAGCTTAGGATTGATTCTGTGTGTATCCGGTGGTGACCATTTCCAAAAATGGGTTTGAAAAGTTTCTCAAAATTTTACTTTTTACAACACAAAAGGAGACTTTTCAGTACTCATCTTAATTGTAATGATTTTAACAAAAGTACATTCTCCAAAACAAAGTTGCTTTTACATAATAATAATAATAATAATAATAATAATAATAATAATAACTTGAAAAGAAAAGACAAAGCAATAAACTAGGGATAGAGATGAGTCAAGTGTCAATTCTCTGTCTCTTTCTCGTACCCGTTGAAGTCTCTGTAACCGAAGTCGGTCTAATCTGTTCCTCATCCTCGAACCAAGCCAAGTACTCGCTAGGAAAGACGTAACTAAAATTCAGGATGGGAGTCAGAAGTTCTCTCGACCTCCAAGCAGTAAGATATCGAGGCAAGTACGAACTACGAATGGGACACAAAGCTGGGTACTTTATCCCTTTATCCGGATAAGTCTGATCATGTCCAAACTGGCGTCTGAACCTCAATGGAAAATAGAACACACAGTGTGTAAGGCCAATCAACTATATACCTAGATGCCGGGACATGCTGTAACTCATCTTGGCTAAGTTAAGCCAAGGACCACGCCAAGCAATATCAGTCGCGGACCTACTGCGCATCAAGTCATACCACATTTCCTCTGAGGAGAACTCCACTAGCTGTAGACGAAGAGTGTAAGTTCCGGCCGAGTACTCGGGGCAGGGGTCCATTACTTTTAGCTTATCCATTAACCATACCTACGGAGGGAAGTAAAATAAGAGAGAACAAAAGAATAGAGAGATGTACGGTAAGGGAAAAGTAAGAAAAGGATTTCGAGAGAAAAATAGAGATTGAATGCCAAGTAATGTAAGGATCATAAATAAGAAGGATAGGAAATAATACCTGGAGAAGTAATGGACTCACTGCAAATCGAGTAGTCTCTTGTCGATGAAAAGCATCTAAACCTATCAAAGTCTCAGCTAACACTAAGCCCATACAACTCTTACCCTCCTTAAGGCATTGGGCTACTTCAATCAGTTTAATACTAGCTCCACTGTGACTAAGGGCAAGAAGGAAGTGTGCAAGTAAGCATAAGCAGAGGGCATGCTGACAATAACCACGCCAAAGGAGGCTTTCTTTGTCACCGGTAATGGAAAACCGACTAATCAAATCCGAAATGTCTAATTCCCCATTGTGAGCCAAGGATTGAGCCTCGTGCAAAGTAAGCCCACACATCCATCCTAAAGCTTGAGCATCACCAAAACGGGTTTGAGGCATGATTTCTTTATCGCATCGAGATTCCATCAATGCTTGAAATTCTTTGAGTGTTGGACACATCTCTTGTGAACCGAAGCGGAATACATGTGTGATTGGATTCTAGCACCAAGCAACGGCATAGAGAAATGGAAAACAAAGTGAAGTACGGCTCAATGGAAAAAGAGTGTTTAGACTGAAACTGCAAAAGTTCACATTGTCCGAGCCATCTAAAGTGGTCATCCAGTCTTGGAGCTTATGAATGAGTAACATCTCCATTTTGAGAGCAAAATGCAAAAGACTTGCTCTTCTGCCAGAAACAACAGTATGGAAGCACCATTTATAGAATTTTAGATGGAGTAGTGAGTGATAGCTGGACACTCACCAAAACTCTTATCAAGGTCCAGCCGTATTTCAGTGGGGTCCGGCCATGCCTACTGAGGTCCGGCCGTACCTCAGTGGTGGGCCAGACAGTGCACTAATAGAAAAGGCTGCTTTTTGTCCTCTTGTGTTGTGGACGTATTTTGAGTCTTGTTTTACTTATACCAAGTCTATTGTAATAGTTTTGAGTTGTTTTTATGTTTTCTTGTTATCGAGTTTTATTGTACACTTTGTCCGGTTGTAAGTAGTTATCCGATTCATGAATCAAGCACAAGTATCAGGAAGATTATCATGCAATTCCTGTCCATTCATCATATGCAAACACAATACAAGAAATTCGCAAGAAGAGATCATCCACACAAAAAAATAATAATAAAAAAAAATAAAAACTTGTTTTTTATAAACTAGCGTGTCCAACCTTGATCATGTTTTACGCATAAAACAAAAGAAAGGTTTTCAGAAACAATGAGTCTCCCTGAAGCTAATGTTTCAAACTACAAAGCAAATAAATAGAAACAAAAAACAAAAAACAAACAAAAGAAAAACACCAAGAGAGAAAGTCATCATCGTCATCAATAGTCCGTCCTAGCTCTCCTCCTCCTCAGCTGTAGAGGAGGTGCATCGCTGTCATCACTGGCACTGCCGGACTACATGTCAAACTCCTCTCCCTCATCCTCAAGGGTCATAGAGCCGTCAAAGGACTCCTCGAAAGGTGAGCACTGCCTCGCTCGACCTCTCCATCGATCAGCTCCTCTGCCCCTTCTTGGGTCCCACCTCCGTCTCCTAGTCGAAAAAGGTCCTGTAGGTGCCAGTGGTGCTGGTCCAAGCTGAAGAAGCAAAAAGGGAAAGAGAGTGAAGATAGTTATGAGATGTCAAATAAAGCCAGAATGAAATGACTGTAAACTAGGGGCAAAGCTTACCTCAATCTCATGAGCGACTAGAGTGGTCTGACTCCGTCGCACCATGAGGAGTAGCCGGTCAACTGTCTATGCAAGGTCATCTGCAAATGCTCGAGGAACCTACAAAAGAAATGCGAGAGTTTAGGAAATATAGCCAGAAGAAGAAGCAATAAAGTAGGATGAACAGAAGCAAAACAAGATGTGTACCTACTCGATGCCTGGAGCGAACACTATCCGGCGGTCCCTCTCCTCGATCTCATTGATCAGAATTTGCTCGAGCACCCCGTTTGGGCGCATGTATGTGATCTCCATGGGAATCAAAGGAAACCCAGGAATAGGAGCAACGGCAGGGGCATCTTTAGCAGGGGCATCACCAGCACCAGCCGCAGCAACTGCGGCTTCTGGAACAGCATGGGCCACGCCCGATGTGAGAGGTGCCATCACCCGAGTGTGCAAGAAGGTAGTGAAGTCGCCAGCCATATGGTATTTGTCACCGTCCTCTCCCTCCATCAAGAGATCGATCGCAGGTCCGTCATGCATCTCATCTACTGTCCTTATGCCTGGAGGAGGAGGATACAGAACGTTTGGATCGGCAACCCCTCTGGTCTAACGGATGAACCTCTCCCCCAGATAATAGGCCCGACCAAAGGGGCCCTCGAACAAAATCTGCATGGTAGAGGCATACCAGACAGCAGCATAGGTCGCTCTGGACACTTGGTGAATACCTGCCCAGAGATGCCCATCAGCCTGTGAATCAGTACAGTGTCAAAAATCAGTGTAGTGTTAGAAAATCAATGTATAATGAGCAAAACAATGCAGTGGCAGATGTCAATAGTATGAGGATGCTAGTACAGTATGGGAATAGTGATATGGAACGCAAAGAATGATATTGCGTTACCTAGTCCATAGTGATGTATCAAAGAAGTAGCGAAACTATAGGAAGGTACGGTCTACGAGGCGGCGTCACTTCAACCACGAGTTGTAGTACCGAGAGCGGGGTACTAACAACTCAATCGGCCTCACTGGGACCGGAGCTAGAGTGGTGAAATTTATGTAAACCCAGAGCTGTAAACAGATGAGCATGAGTAACGCAGATAAGCAGAAAATGAAAATGCAAAGTAAAGATGAGCAGGAAATGCAAACTACAGAATGCAAAGTTGAATAGAAAGGTAAGAAGTGAGATGCGTACCTCCCAAACTCTCCTGTAGCCACCGAGTAAATCTGCCTTGCGGCGGGACACGGAGCTCATGTAGCAATACAAGGTGGCCAGGCTGGCGCCACCCCAGTCATACTCTGCCACCCATGGCAGGTGTACCAGCGCTCCAAGAAGATATATCCCCACGGTATTCTCCCTATTCGCAAACAGAGTAGTACCAAGGAGATACATGAGGAAACCACGAGCATACTGGGCAACCTCAACTAGCGTAGCTGGCTGACGGTCGATGAAATGATCATAGAACCAGTTGTAGCATACCATCCTCTGACTGTTGATGTCTGGGATCGCTCCAAGAAGCTGGAGCTATGCAGATCTCCACTGTGCATGTCTGGATCAAGTGGGATCGGGCCGCCAACTCCGATTCGCAAGCCAGTCAGCATGGAGAATTCATATGGCGTCAACGTCATCTCCCCGATCGAAGAGAAGTGGAACGAGTCTGTGCTGTCCCACCATCTCTCCGCTAAGGCTCTGTATAGCACTAACTCAACCCATATCTGTATGAGCCCAGAGCAAAAGGGCCCAAAGCCGACAACATTGACTACTGTGCGAACCTCTGTGGGAAGCCGCTCATACCAGCGTCAAGGGCTCGATATGGTCCCGTAGCTGCTAATCCTCCTTGCTATAACCTATAAAATGAGGAATTGTATCAATTTATATAGTAGAGGCGAATGGTCTGTTCATCAGTTTCAATATGTACACAACGTAAAACAAAGGAAAGATGCTTACCGTAGAGGCGTCAGTAGATAAGTGCTCCATGGGCTCGCATAGAAGTGTGTCCTCCTCTAGCATTGGGATGAAGCCCATGAATCTCAGGATCCTGCTTGGTGGTAGGATATGTGTGCGTGGCTGGTAGGTAGCCGTATCAAAAGGTCTCTCGACAAGGGGAAGCAAAGCAGTAGCCTCATCCGCCTCTATGTCTGCACCAAGGGCAACTCCTAAACTTATCGCAGGGTCCGAGATAGGAATCTTGTCACTAGCCATAGGAAAAAGTAGAGAGCAATGGAGAAAAAGTGAGAAAAGAAAGGAAAATGGGTAGAAATCTCAAAATTTCAAAGCTCTGAGAGAGAGAAAGTGAAAAAAGTGTGTAAAATCAAAGGGATGAAGAGGAAATTGTGGGTAAAATGAGAAAAATGAAGAGAAAAACCCAAACTCCACCAAATAAAAAACCAATCGATTCAAAATATAGAGGATGAAAAGGGTTTCAAAGAAAAAATGGCGAGGATTGTTGGGCAAATTCAAGAAAAGAGAAATCTAGGAAGAGAGAGGGATCCTAGAGAGAGAGAGGGGAAGTTTCGGATTTGAAGGAAGTGAAGAAATGAGGGTTGATTTGTGTTTTTAAAAGGGAAAGTCATGGCTCTGCCGAATCTGCCCTTGCCGTCGCGAAGGTCCAGCCGGAGATCCGTATATCCGACCGAGCCTCACCGAGATCCGGTCGGACTTCGATAAATGTTTTGTTTATTTTACTTTGTTCTTTTTGTTTTTTTTTATTTGTTATGTTACAAAAATAATAATAATAATAATAATAATAATAATAATAATAATAATAATAATAAAAGAAAAAGAAAAAGACAAAAAAAATAATAAAATAAAATAAAAAAATAATTAAAAAAAAGAAAATGAAACCAATAAAAAAAAACAAATCAAACCATTTGTTTGTGTTTTATTAATTGTTATTTTACAAAGCAAAGAAGAAAAAAAAATCAGTCAAATCATCATGTTGTGTAGTTTATTTCATTTTATCATTTTGAGTAAACATATATACCAAGAAAAAAAATGATCTTGTTCTTCTTTTTTTTCTCCGGCGACGGCCACGCGCCAACCTCCGATGATAGCCACACGCTGACCTCACTTGCTCGGCTCTCCTGCCGATTTCTTCCTCTTGGTTTCGTCTGAGGAAACCCTTGAAGGCCCTTCCTCAGTACTTACAAGACCGTCGAGAGAGTTGCCCCCTTGCTGATCATCAAAAGCAAAGTACGAAGCTGCTCTAAATCGGGCAATGATGGTAGATTTCCGTTTCAGCTCTTTGTTCTCTGCCTTCAACGCGCAAATCTCTGCTCGCGCATCCTTGTACATACACTGGAGTAGAGAGAGTTGGGCGTTGACCCGATGTACCTCATAGGTTTTATTTTGCAGTCGATGAGACAAGTTAGTAACGCGGCCACTATCTCCATACACAACTTCAGCATGTAGTGTTTGGCTTCAATGTCAGTTTGAGCAGCCATTATCTGCTCAATTGTTAGTGTAGGAAGGTTAGGATGAGTAGGAGCAGGGGCACTCCGACCAGAAGAACTCATAGGATCATTAAGGTCTGGAAAAAGAGTAAGGGGGTGGGACGAAATCATTTGTGAGAAGAGAGAGGTGTAAGAGAAAGGAATCGCAGAGAAATGGCAGAGAGCAGATCGAGTTCTGTCTCTCTAAGTCTCTCTGTTCTGTCTCTCTCAATGAGTGATGAAGAAGAAGACGAAAGAGATAAAAAAGACAACAGAGAGTGATGAAGAAGAAGACGGAAGAGAAGATGAAGAAGAAAAAGATAGAAGAATAGAAGAGAGAATAACGAAGAAAGAGAAGAAGACAAAAGAGAAAAACAAAGAGGGAGAGAGAGCCGAAGCGTTTGTCGGCCAGCTGACGCAAAAGGCGAGGCCTTGTGTTAGACGTGGTTCTCAAAGGAAGAGAGAGAGGCAGGAGCGTTGTATACATATTTGCGTATATATATTATATATCTATGTAATATACATATATATATTTGTTTGCATATTTTGGTCACAAGAGTGACTCGGTCAGATGATTCAGTCCCATGGTTAAGGGACTAAGCTTGAGATCGGGGGTTCAAACCTCCGTATTAACACAATTGTGTTTTTCTTTCCTTTTTACGTGTTTGCGTATGCACACTGACGTCAGCAAACAGAATATTCCTTCTCAGTGACGGTATATTCCCCACCGACGGCAAACGGAATATTCCTTATCGGTAACGGAATATTTCCAGAATAAATATATGTCTACCGTATGTACATATGTGTGTGTATTTTTTTTGTCTGTATATGACTATATGTATACGGTGTGTATATGTATACGGTATTTGGTGTGTATACAAAAAAAATTTGATATTTTCAAAACAAAAACAAAGAAATCATTCTATTATACCTTCTTCCACTCGCGTGAGACGCGTTTGGACTTCGAATTTACCTTTTCTCTTTTCACGTAAAACGTGTTAGGATTTGATGTTTACCTGGTTAAAACCTTCACCCTCTCCGTATGAGCTATGACGAGGTACGCTTGTTGTCAAGTTCACATTCCTCCTCTCGCGAACGAAACGTTTGGATCTCAAGTTCACATCCCTCCTCTCGCGAACGAAGCGTTTGAATCTCAACTTCACATTCCTCCTCTCGCGAACGAAGTGTTTGGATTTCAAGTTCACTTTCCTCCTCTCGCGAACGAAGCATTTGGATTTCAAGTTCACATTCCTCCTCTCACGTAAGATGCATTTGGATCTTAAGTTCACTATTCCTCCTCTCGCAAACGAAGCGTTTGGATCTCAAGTTAACATTCCTCCTCTCGTAAATGAAGCATTTGGATCGCAAGTTCACATTCCTCCTCTTACGAACGAAGCGTTTGGATTTCAAGTTCGCTTTTCTCCTCTCGCGAACGAAGCGTTTGGATCTCAAGTTCACATTCCTCCTCTCGCGAACGAAGCGTTTGGATTTTGAGTTCACTTTCCTCCTCCCGCGAACGAAGTGTTTGGATTTCAAGTTCACATTCCTCCTCTCGCGTAAGACGCGTTTGGTTCTCAAGTTCGCTATTCCTCCTCTCATGTAAGATGCGTTTGGATCTCAAGTTCACCATTCCTCCTCTCGTAAGACGTGTTTGGATCTCAAGTTTACCATTCCTCCTCTCGAGTAAGACGCATTTGGATCTCAAGTTCACTATTCGTCCTCTCGCATAAGACGCGTTTGGATCTGAAGTTCACCATTCCTCCTCTCACGTAAGACGCATTTGGATCTCAAAGTTCACTATCCCTCCTCTCGCACACGGTGTGTTTGGATCCCGAATTCACCTTTTCTCCTTTCATGTGAGACACAACTGGAGTTGTTTTGCTCTGATTTATGCTTTCGTTCAGTGTCACATCATTGTCTTGATTTCATTTTCATTACATGATCATTAGTTATGTTTTGCATTTCATTACATGATCATAAGTTATGTTTTACATATCATTTTACATCTTGCCCCTAAACTACGTAGGTTTGATTCCTTGCAATGGGATACGTAGGCAACCATCGGGTTCAACTAATTGTTTAAACATTTGTTTGTTTGCCCAAAGTCTTACGATCTTGTCAAACGGGTCGTCTTCGAGCTTTGACATTCACTCGCATCAAGAAATGACTTTGAGCTCTGTTAAAGAGGGGCAACTGTAGACACTCCAGATTCGACCGCTCGTAAGACTTAGGCGCTTTATTTTTGGCACTCGATGATGATGATTATATTGTGTACGTTGTTTTAATTCTCAATAAAAGAATCCGAGTTCGAGCTCTAAACAATTCCAACCTGCCATACCCATTGTATTTCTATCCCAGAAAGTTAGTTTTGCACTTGTATTGAACTTGAAAGTAAGGAACAGTGGGCATACATTGACCTCCGGCCGTACATCAGTGACCTCCGGCCGGACCTCTTGACTTTTCAGGCAGTTTGTACAGCAATCTGCCAGCTACCCAATTCTATAGATATTTTAAGCAGCAGCTCCAGTTCTATAAATACAAGGCTCATCCTGCTGTATCAAAGGTGAAAAAAAACAAGATTAAGAGTTAGAGAGAAAGAAACAATATCAAGAGTTTAGAAATATCCAAAAAAATATCAAAGCTATTTCATCTTTGTCCTTCCATAAGCTCTCATATTAGGCTTGAAGCCCTCATATCATCCATACATACCATACAAGAGCATGAACTTGGAACTTGATTTGAGACTTAAAGATCATAACTCAAACTTGAGAGTGCTTTGGAATCAAGTTTGGTTTATAACAAGAACACATTCTCTACAAGAGGTAAAGCTTCCTTTGTTTTATTTCAATCTTTGTTCACCTTATTCTTGTGTTTTCATACTATTTTGGGACTGTTTTAAGGGCTGAAACTTGTAATTAAAAGCTCTCCAAAGGTGAAGGGGTTAATCACCCTTGCTTGAACCTTATTCCAAGCTTTCATCTTTGTGTTTCCCACTTGTTTTCTCTAATTTTTGCCACTATTTTGGGGCTGATTCAGGACTGATTTGGAGCTGTTTTTCAACATCTAAAATATGTGATTTGAAATTATAAAAGTGGGGGACCGCAGGAGGGGGGGGGGTTAGCCACCCTTCCTTAAATTTGTTTACTAGCTTGAATTTATTCACCTTTTTTTAGCTTAAATCATGTATTAGTGGCTATTTAATTTATGTCAATAATTTTTATTTTAATATTATGTTTGTGTTATATTTACCAATTAATCAACTTCACATAATCATCTCTGCAACCTTCCTCCATTCTTTGCTTATTTCAATTAAAAGTTATGAAAATTGAGATTGTTGTTCAAGTATAAGAAAGAAATTTTTCCATGCTTGATGGTTTAATCTCTTCAGAGGTTCATTACCAAAGGCATACATCTTTCTTATACTAAAGCCAATCTTTAATTTTTTATTTCTTTTTATCACCGGTGTATTTACTTTTGAGGGACTAACTTTCTAGTTAAACCCTTGGAAATCACCAAGGAAAGTGTCATTATAGCTTAGTATCAAGTTTGGATTTCAAGTCATTATCGCTCACTTTGGATTTTTACTAAGTCATTATCACTCTTTTGAGTTTGACTAATACTTGTTGCACATCTTGGGTTTGACTAGAAATCCCTTATCGCTTGTAAATGAGTTTGACTCTTCCTTGTAATTTCCCCCGAAGAAAATAAAGTTTATTTTCTCGGGTTAAGGTGATGCTTATTTCTCTTTATTATGTTTTGGACTTAGTGGACGTAAATATCACTTTTGAACAAAAAGGAGAAAAGATAAAGAAAGGGAAAGGTAATAAAAAAAAAGCTAATAAAATTGGTTAATTGGATTACAACGAACATAAAGAACCAATATGATTGATTGAATTCGGTCAAACGTTATACCGAGTTTATTGTGTCAAGGCTCTTCTTACATCAATTCATGATGTTTTGATGAATCTTGAAGCGTCTTTATGGTCAGACGTTATGCCGGAGTCTATTGTGTCAAGGCTTGTCTTACATCAATTCATGATATTTTGATGAACCTTGAAGCGTCTCTACTTCTCTTCTTGAATTCACTTCATGATAGGAGGGAGGGGTGGTTGTTATGCATCGCATTTATTGATCTTTGTCCTATCGTGTCCAAAATCATCTTACAAATCAACTTGCAACCATAGATGGTTTGGAGAACCGAGTACGCTCCTCTCTTGAGTATTTTCTATGATAGAGAAGGGTAGAAGAGACAAACATGGCTAGGAATATCCTGTCTGCACTGTTTCACCTCAGACACAAAAAATAGATTTCCGCAAGAAAACAAGGTATGATTGGATTTATTTGGGGTTCAGCTGAGTCGTATTCTGGGTTGGCAAGGCTCCAATAAATTACAAACAATACATTTTTTGGTTGAAAGCAATGATAGGGTGAAATAAAACAGTTCTCAACAAGGCAGACAGAGTAATTCCTAAGGAGCATCGCGCAATCATTGCATATTTGTTGTAATAAATTAGACAGCCCTTTTTAGTTATTATTCATTTGGATTTGTAATAATTATTTATTCAGACACTTAGACATTCGGACGCTCCTTCGCGAGGACAAATATGTAATAAGTTGTATGTCTTCCAACCCCCATTCTTTCTCCCTTTTATTTATCGGCTTATGATGGTTAGTATAGGGGCATCATATTTTTAAATTAGCATTTCCATGACTTGCCTCCATTTGTTTTGCATGCATAAAAGTTCGGCTCATCGTATTATTCGAATGTCAAATTCAACCTCTTTACTTGAATACGTGCGCTATCACATGCCTTGAATTGACTCGCATGCCATGCTAGTAACCGAACTTATTACTTGTACATTGTATGTGTTGCATAGTTAGGATCATGCATTTTTCCAACTAGTTTCTCTTTTGGCTTGGAGTACGAGGTAAGTTTTTATGCTTTAGCATATTGCATAAGTGTGATTGCTGTCATATCAAACATACTACCATGAGGCTAAATGCTTAATCGATAAACTGCTTGAATGCCTGTGGATGAAAGCTATTTGCTTAAATTGGAATAATTCGAATAATGTTCATATGCGATCACTTTTTCAAATGGTACATATTCAAAATACTTTTTCAAAACAAACATGATTCAAGTGTTCCAATGTTTGCAAAATTAGTCTATACAGCATATTGCATAAGTGTGATTGCTGTCATATCAAACATACTACCATGAGGCTAAATGCTTAGTCGATAAACTGCTTGAATGCCTGTGGATGAAAGCTATTTGCTTAAATTGGAATAATTCGAATAATGTTCATATGCGATCACTTTTTTCAAATGGTACATATTCAAAATACTTTTTCAAAACAAACATGATTCAAGTGTTCCAATGTTTGCAAAATTAGTCTATACTTGTTTGCATCACATAGTAAAGTTAGCCTAATAATCAGAATAAAAATATATATTGTACATAAGAATTACATTATGATTAGTAGAGGCCGATCTTTGATCGGACGAGTGGGTGCTCAATTAATGACCTTTCCCTCTCATACCTAAGTTCCCGATCCAAGACACTTTGGTACTGACGGACTAATGGCCTTTGGCATGAGTCACGGGTTTTCTAAATTTTCCAAAATAAATATTTAGGTGGCGACTTTGAAATCTGGCAAAGTAGTCCATTTTTGGCATTTGATTCAAACATTGATTTTCCAAAAAGAAATTGCCGAATTTGGACTCTTTTTGTGTTTCCACTATTTCACATTGCACTTGTGAAATCAGATTCAGAACCCACAAGTGGAGTCCGAACTGTACGGGCTATTCATTCTTCCGAAAGGGGGCACGAAAAGCCAAGCTACAAGTTGCACAGAATAAATAGAGGTTGTGGCAAAATTAATATAAAAAACATTAAATAAAGTTTTTGGCGACTAAATTTTTTCACAACTAATAAATATGTGGTAGCCAAAAGAAAGAAAAAGTTTTTGGCAACTAAATAGTTAGTAGTAAAAAAAAAAAAAAAAAAATTGATGAAAAATAAATTGTATTTGTTGACTAAATAATTAGTAGCCCAAAAAATTTGAAGTTTTTTTACCTACAAAAAAGTTTAATCACCAAAAAAACTGTGGATGTTTTTAGCAACTAAACATTTAGTCACCAAAAAGAGATGTGATCTTTTGCCTACAAAAAATTTAGTTGCCAAAAAAATCGTCGATGTGTTTTACAACTAAACGTTTAATCATCAGAAAAATTGTGAATTTTTTTTTTCCTACAAAAAAAGTTTGGTTGCCAAAGGAGTCAATTAGATGTTTGACTATGACATTAATTTGTCGTTGATAATGGCAAAAAGAATTGGGAACTAAATATCTTAATCACTAATTAAAACATAGTAGCAACAAAAAGTTCATTTACTACTAAAAATTTAGTTGGTAAAAGTTCAAATCAAATTTATAGAAAAAAATTTGGCGACTAAAATATTAGTCGCCGAAGGGTTTTCATTGGCTACTAAAAAAATTTTGGTCACCAAAACTTTGCCCGACAATTGGTCAACGACCAATTGGGTGATTAAATAATTTAAGGGATATTTGGGATGATTTAAATAAATATATATTTTTAGATTTTTACAAAACAATGTGTAGAAAAATAG
This sequence comes from Camellia japonica, assembly GCA_030407325.1. Lineage (NCBI taxonomy): Eukaryota > Viridiplantae > Streptophyta > Magnoliopsida > Ericales > Theaceae > Camellia > Camellia japonica. The sequence goes on along the minus strand of JAPPVO010000014.1, from coordinate 168,418,703 downwards.
AGAGGTGATGTGACCTAAATAAATGTACTTTCTAAATAAGTGCACTTATATAGGTTATGCCAAACACCTCCTTAGTCGGGAATTACATTCAGCAACTAAAAAAATGATTTTTGGCGACTAAAAATTTGGTCGCCAAATGTGCAATTTCTTGGAGTGACTATAAAACAAATATGATAAATTTATATCATTACAATTATTGAATCAATTTAATATTTTATATAGATAATATAAACACAGGAACAGGGGGAAAAAATGGAATAGATCATCAATGTAAGCCCTGCTCAATCGAAATATATACATATATACAAGCCTTATTGTGAAGCCACATTCTTAATTCAATTTAAAACTTTTAAATTTGAAAAAAATTGCACTAATGACCCAAAAACAAAAATCAAATTGACAACCATAATTTTATGTGATTCAAAAACCTGTATCTCTAAAAAAGAAATTTGATTCAGCCATGATTCAACATTTTGGTGTCTTTGAATTGATAAAAATATTAGCCTCGTATATAATTTTCACAAATCAAGTCAAGCTCAAATTAAGAATTCACAAGCGTTAAATTTTTCTTTTTTCTTTTTTTTTTTTATAAGAGAAAAAGTTTCTCAAAAAAAGTAAATTATGGCTCAGTCCTATATGATGAACTTAAATACCTATAAATGCTCATTTTGCTCCCAAAAACTTTTTGGAAATATTGATAAAAAAAAAATAAGCTGGACTTATAAATAAAAAAGTTTGGTTAATAGGACGGGTCCGTAAATTCCAAAAAAAATATAAAATAAAAAAATAAGTAAATAAGCCTAGTTAACAAAAACGTGCTAGTTACAACCCATTTTGTTCAATTGAGCTCAATAAAACTTGAATTAAAGCCCCAATTAGGTTCACATGTGCCAAGTCCAGACCAAAGCCCATAAGTTTATACTTTAAGCTCATTGGTAGAGCATAGACCTTAAGAATCTATGATTAATCATCCCGAGCCCAGGCCGATTACTAAACAAAACCCATGAGTTTGAGCCTAGGTCAGACTTGGGCTTTAAAATTTTTAAGACAGGCCCAGCCCATTCCCAAGACAGAGAGAATCCCCTCAAATGTCACATCAATTTTTATATCAAAAAATAAAAACTTCTTTAGCAAATTTCCAAACATATCATTAAAAACCAAATGCATTGATCTTTTGTCACGTTAGAATGACCAAATCGAAATTAAACTATTATATTATTTAAATGAAAATAATATGAATTAAAATAAAATTTAAATTAAATTATAAGAATAAAAAGTTATAATCTACCCTTTTTTTCTTAAACAAAAAGTGTATACAAAGTGGACCTTAGTTTTTCCTTTAAACAAACATTAGCACTAGGTGTCTTGAAGCAAAGAGCATCAATTTCATAATAACAAGAAGCAATTAGTAAATAAGAAGAAAGACAACAATTAATTAATTATGATCTTGCTCAAAATAATAATAATAATAATAATAATAATAATAATAATAATAATTTGAAGTCACTGACAAAGCCAAAGGTAGGTACGAGGCCAAGTGTCTATATGATTAATATTATCCTAAATGGTTTCACTAAAATGACAATAACATTTTCATTTGTTAATTAAAATCATGTAATAAAACTAATTTATTTTCCTTTTTCTTTCCCCAAACAAATTGCAAATTTACAAGTTTGATAGACAAGATTTTACATTTACAAAGCAATACAAACTATGCAACTAATTTTTCTTACAAAGATTAGGATAACAATTCTGTCTTCCATGTAGCATTGTTATGGTTATTTCATTTGTTGTACAATGATGTTTCCCAGTTGATGAAGAATTTGTATCAATTATAACCCTTTCAAAGTAAAAGCCGGGTTGTTTAGGCATGGACAACAGTGGGTTCTCGCTATTTAATATTAACAAACATATGACATTGTTGGTCCATTTTCATGACATTATTGCATACACAAAAGGGCTACTTAGATACATCTTGACACTTCTGAGGTGGGAACTATATCCTCCATGAAAGCATCAAATAGTTTTACGGACTTTCCTTCGTTGCATAACTTCCATGCCTACATCAAAAACCAATTCATAATTTGATTCATAACACAAAACAAATTCTAACCTCATAGAGTTTGTAGCATTAAATTTTGAACTCACATGTCCCAAAAGGTTGAGGTCATGATCAGGATCATAAAATCCTCTATTTTTCTTGCCACTCACAATCTTTAAAACTAGTACACCAAAACTAGAAATATTGGATTTCACTGAAAAGCACCCATTTATTGCATATTCAGGAGACATATAGTCACTGCACGCAATCATTAAAGAAATATATCAAATGGAAAGCACTATACATAAATATGAGAGAAAGGAGCAACAAAGAGTGTGTACTTACTAAATCCTAATAACCCTATTTGTATTTTTTTCAGATTGATCACCTCCAAAGGATCTTGCTAATCCAAAGTCTGAAATTTTAGGATTCATCTCACAATCTAACAAAATGTTTGCTATATTCAAATCCCTATGAATGACTCTCAATCTTGAATCTCGATGAAGATAGAGAAGTCCTCGAGCAATTCCCACTCGTATGTCAAATCGCTTTTTCTAATCAAGTGATGTACCTCTTGTTTGATCTGAAACAATTTAAATTTAAACTAAGTTTTAAAAAAACTCAGTATACTTTAGGTAAAGATTGTGAAAGATTTCAAGTGTTTAGATCTTAACTAAAGATGAATATGTCTAAACTTTTGTTTGGCATGTACTCATAGATCAACATCCTCTCCTCTTCATGAATGCAACATCCCAAAAGTCTAACTAGATTGCGATGTTGTAGCTTTGAAATTAACATGACCTCATTCTTGAACTCTTTGAGGCCTTGCCTTGAAGTTTTGGAGAGTCTCTTCACTGCTATTTCTCTTCCAGTTGTGAGTTCATCCTATGGTTTATCATGAACCTTAATATTAGCCAACAAATCAAGAAAAGCAAACAATTTGTATACATTATGAAAAATTACTTAATAAACAGGACCAAAACCACCTTCTCCAACCTTATTTGTGAAGAAGAAATTGTTAGTGGCACTTGAAATGGTGGCCAAATCAAATAAAAGTAACTCTTGGTCCTCTTCATCCACAATTCTTCGGTTGTTGTCTTGGACCTTTCGGCTTCGATTATCCAATTTTCGAGCTATCAAGAAAGGACAATTAATTACATAAGAAAATTTTAATACAAAAAATTAATGGAAACACACTCCAACAGTCCCTACAATCCTACATTACATTATTGCAATAATTATCATCTCCTATTATATCAATAGAAACATAAAATGATGAAATCCAAATTGATGAAAAGAATAAAGAATAAAAATTTATGAGTTAATTATACTTTTAACTTCTTTAGTTTGAGTTAACTTTCATTTTAGTCCTATTTTAAATGTAGCTTAAACTTGATCCTCTCCTTTAAGTTGAAAATTAAAATGGAAAAATTATGCAAATAGTCCCTATAGTTTACAGGATGTGTTAATTTGGTCCATGTAGTTTCAATTTGCTTGATTTTGCCCCTTATTTAACGGATTGTGTCCTTTTAGTCCAATAAATAACGGTTCTCAAGTTAATTTAATGGAAAGTCAAACAATGTGTCAATTTGGTTCCTGTATTTTCCACAATGTGTCAATTTATTCCCTGTCAAAATCGAGAAAATTGAAACTACAAAGACCAAATTGACACATCGTGTAAAGTACATGGACCAAATTGACACATTGTTTGACCTTCCGTTAAATTAACTTAACAACCATTATTTATTGGATTAGAATGACACAATCCGTTAAATTAAGAGGCAAAATCGAGCAAATTGAAACTACAGGAACCAAATTGACACATCGTGTAAACTACAGGAACTACTTGCATAATGTACCCAATTAAAATTAACGACCTTTACTAGTAGCACATGCAAAGACTTTTGAACAAGTGCATTTAGCAGGAGTGCATAAATCTTGGGCTCTAGCCATACTCTTCATTTTTTCACTTTTTACTAGCTAAAATATTATATATATATATATATATTGCTTTACCTAATTATTTTTTATTTATGTACTTTAATTTACTATTTATTTTACTTATTTATTCACATGAACTTTTTAAAGAACCTTACAATACTCTCCAAACGTAATTAGCTTAGACCACTAAGCTAACCCTTTGACCACTAAATCTCTCCTAAGGGGAAGGTCTTGGGTTCCACTCTTAGAAGTGGAATAGAATGACAAGATTTTCTTACAATGCGTATGGATGTGAGTTTGAACTCCCCCAAGATGCTAATGTAACAACTAACTACTGACTTTCGTTGATCAAAACAAAAAAATGTAATTAGCTTAGAAATTTTTAAGTTAGAATAGCTCTAGCTAGTCCATTGGAATGAGTAAAATAGAATGAGATTAGTTATAGTAGCCAACAAGTCTCTTTTAAAGAGCACATTGGAGATGAAAAGTTGTATTTAGATCATGGATTTAGATCATGGATTTGGGTAAGAATTTAGAAAGAGAAAATGAAAAAGTAAGTGAACTGTAATTATATTTGATTTACATTTCACTCATATTTTTTCTTTTACTTTCCAAATATATGATTCAAATACAATCTAAAATGGTAGTTGATATGGAACATCAATTTTGTCAAATAAACATTATGTCAAACAGTTTGATGGCATTAACTAATGAAACAATTTTCCCAGAAAAGGAAAATAATTAATTATATAAACTCCAGGATAAAGTACACTTTACCTCTTCTCATGTGAAGCTCCCTCAAAAAATATGTCACGCCCTACTTTTTATTACTCGGATTTCCATTACCAAAGCTATTATAATAAATTTAATTTCAGAAATAGCATACATAAGCTCATTATATATACAAGGAATACATAAGTAAGAATTCTCTCATTCGGATAAAAATGAATGCAACATGAATACACAATTAAATAAGTTGCCCATAGGTTTACATCTTTATAGTAAAAGAAAGGGTTTAACCCTTTTACATCAATGGCTTTCCACCTACACATAAAAGGTCTCGTGGCCAACAAATAAGGAAGATCCGTGACCTTGTAGCACATCTCGATATTCACCTGAAAAAGAATTAGCGACGTGGGATGAACATAAAGTCCAGTAGGGATCTCAACATAATCCTCAACAATAACAACTTACAGATAGTTATGATCATGAATGCTAATCTCATACCATATAAATAATGTGACATTTTATAATCAAAGTATACATACATAATTACTTTTCTCGAAAACGTTCAGTTTATTCAACAACACCAAGGTTCACTTTTACTACCCATTTCCCATTTAAACAATCATTACACGATAACCGTATTTTCCGTTTGTGACAAAATAACACATAATATCCATTAATTTCTTTTTGTTTTTCTTCTTTTGAAAGCACGTTCACCAAATCCGATTTCTTCACATTGTTCATACCCAATATACAACCCAAGTCTGACTCCACACATTCATCACGTTCTCTATCTTAAACCCAAAATTTAACGATATACATTCAATAAAATAATTTATGGTAGGAAACTCCATCAACCACTCTCTAGCACGTCCGAATACATATGAACACATCTACTCAACATATAAGACAATTCGACCTTACAAGATCATAATCATCATAACACATGACACACATAGTCCAATTGAGACAACAATGATAAATAACCTCTGCTCTACCTGCCCGAAGCATGGTAAGCCAATGATACATCTTTCCACATTGAAATGCCAATTTACCAGACGCCAACTGGAAGGAAATGGAACCTCTGCCAATTCTCCAGGTGCTAGCTGGAAGGTAATGGTACCTCTGATTCTCAGCGCGTTACACATTTTCCAACCATCATTTCATACCACATTCATAGATAACACAAGTGTACTACAGACACATAATCATTTCAACATTCACAATGTCATCCTCCACCGATGACCCCTTCCTCTTGATGTACATAATGTGTGGCGTTCCACTTAGTAGAGCTGCTGCTTGAGTTCCTACACTCTATGGAGTATGTAATAGACTGCCGGTCGGCACTAAATACTGCCGGCCGGCACTGAATGTCTGCAGAACCTGTAACTCACAGCAGCAGAGGGCAAAAACTTGCATGGCAATGTAATTCCAACGATGTGTGCACCAATCATGCCCCTTATCATATTTGTGACTCGAAGGGACATGTGCCTCGATTCTCGGGCCACCAATCACGCATTTCCATGCATGATGGCCCAAAGAACCAAATGTGCAACTTCTATTTCAAATGCATGCAAACCAAGCAAACCAAAATCCCAATCCCTATCACCAAATCAAGGGACAAGGAATGCATGTTGATGCAATGCAACCTAGTCATGTTAACTATCATGCAATATGAACAATGCAACATACTTATGCAAAGCATACAATCAAACATGAGATAAGCATGCAAACAAAGCAAATGATGGTCTTACACATGACTTAAGCAACTCTAATTAGGCCTAAAACAATGGCCAAAATGCAAAGGAAATGAGACCAAACACACATACACACATGCACATGTCAAGGCACAAACCTAAGTATTAAGCAAGCGACTTTCAAGCACACTTAAAAAGAGCTAAGTGTGGACAACTAACATGCATTGTAAAGCTCTGAAATTCATGCTAAACATGGTGCCATACCAAGCAACAAAGCAAGCTAAATATGCAATTAAAGGTCCAAGCACTTAAGGCAAGCCAAGGGGCTTAAACCAAGGTCAAACCCACCAAGCCTCACAAGGCCAAGGGGACTCAAAACAGGTCAAGGGCAGACCTAAACAACACCCAAGGAACACCTAGATAGCATCTAAATGGTCCGAACATAAAGGCACATACAAAGGCCAAAACACGAAGCACACAACATGCACTTTTAAAGCTTCAAAGAGGCATGCAAGGCAAACATAGAGCATGTTAAATGGACTGAAATAAATGGCAAATGGTCTCAAACCATTGAAATGATGCAAACAAGGCATGCTACATTCACATACTTGGGCAACAGCCCAACAAGCCGCAAAATGCAAGGAGCTATACTAAGCACGCCAAAATCGATCCGAACAACCATGGACAGAGCTAAAGCATGGCAAAATAAGCACAAAACACTTCACAAATCTAAGCCTAAAGCATGCTCAAATTAGGGGCTAACAACCTAAGGCATGTTAAGGCAATACAAGGCATTACATGGCAACTATGCTAAGCATGCATAAGGGACCAAAACAACATGATACAAGTTATAATATGGAAATATGAGCACAAAATACAGCATGGCATAACCAACAAACAACCAAACATGGGGCTCCCTCAAGAGGCAAAATAGGTCCTTTTCAAGGACAACAAGGAGAGGGGGTGACCTCTCCTTCTTGGGACTTCAAGGCATCATCTTCACCACTGAAATCCCACAAGATTTTAGTGGTGAAGAGACCCCAACACCAAAATCCCGGAGCTCTCACAAAATAGCACAAAATGAGGCCTTTCAAGGCCTAGAGGGCTAAACTTCCCCAAAGCACAAAGCACCCTTAATAAAACTATTAAGAGGACTAAAAAATAGAACTTTTTTGTATTAAATGCTAAGCACAAAAACAGTTCTAAACTATGCAAAAATGGAGTGCAAAAATGGGGTAAATAAAGCAAGTTTCTCACCTTGTTGACCTTCTTCACAAGTGTTGATATTGTGCTTCCTTAAGCTCAAATCCAACCAAAACACCAAAACAACCTCTTGGAACCTCAGTAGCCAAGGGAAGGTGAACACTAGGTGTTGATGTGCAATAGTGAGACACAAACACCTAGTGTACAAACAAGAGAGCAAAAGAGAGATAGAATAGATATAGAATTCAAACCCTAAAACCAGAGCTTCTTCTCTGTCTTTTCTCTCTAAAATGTCTAACTCTCCAACCCTTGAGCCAAGAGGAGGAAGGGTTCTCTTATAGGCAACTAAACTTACAAGTTAAGCTACCAAGAAGGCTCATCCCTCATACACGTGTATGGAGGGAAACAAATGCTATACAGCTGCTTCAAAATATCTCAAAAAGTAACTGCACAGTAGTCGGCAGGGCAAAAATTGTCATTTTGACAAAATTGACTGCCGACCAGCACAAAAGAGTGCCGACCGGCACAATATAGTGCCGATGGCAACACCAACCAGCCGGTGGCCTCTAGCCACTGCCGGTGGTGTGTGGGGATGCCTCACAAGGCATTCCCTGCCCCTCCAAGGCAAAGCACAAGTGTTTGGTGCAAAACCAGACACAAAACGGTTAAGTTCGGAGGTCCTGAGGCAAGGCGCGTAGCCGAGAACTCCGGGAACTCCAAACGAACACGAACATGGATAATCACCGAGTGTTCAAGCGGTGACGCCCAGGTCTTGAGGACGGTCAAAAATGGGGTGTCTACAACGTTGTTTAATCTTTTTTCAGGCGAATGTCGAGAAGTGCTACACAGGTCACGGGTCTTCCTTAATCGTTGGCCACGAGGCCTTTTAAGTGTAGGCGGACAATGCCATCGATGAAAAAGGGTTAAACCCTTCCTCTTGATGTACATAATGTGTGGCTCACTTTAGTAGGAGCTGCTGCTTGAGTTCCTACACTCTATGGAGTATGTCACGCCTCACTTTTTATTACTCAGAATTCATTACCAAAGCCATTAATGTAATCCAATTTCAGAGTTAGCATACAGGAGCTCATTATATAAACACGGTATATATAAGTATGAATTCTCTCATCCGAATATAAAATGAATGCAATATGTACATAACTAAATAAAGTGCCCGCTGGCTTACATTATGTAAATCAAGAGGAAGGGTTTAACCCTTTACATTAATGGCATTCCCTCTACACATAAAGAGGCCCCGTAGCCAACAAATAAGGAAGATCCGAAATCTTGTTGCACATCTTGATAATCACCTGAAAAAGATTCAACAACGCGGGATGAACATAAAGTCCAGTAGGGATCTCAACATGATTCTCACCAATAACAACTTACAGATAGCTATGATCATGAAATGCTAATCTCATGCCATATAAATAATGTGACATTTTATAACCAAAGTATACTTACATAGATACTTTTCTCAAAAACATTCAATTTGTTCACCAACACCAAGGTTCGTTTTTACTACCCCTTTTTCCCATCCAAACTATTATTACATGATAACAATATTTTCCAGTTATGATTACAAACACTACTTAGGATCTGTTTCATTTTGAAGCACTCTCACCAAATCTGATTTCTTGACATTATTCATGACACAAATATAATTATAGTCTGTCTCTATGAGTTCATCACATTTTCAAATTTAGATTCAAAATCTAAAGAGTTACTTTCAATAAAATAACTTATGGCGGGAGCTCACTCAACCACTCTCTAGCACATCCAAGACTTTCAAGAACACTTCTACTCAACACATAAGACAATTTAACCTTACCAAATTATGATCATCATACATGTAACACATAAAATCAATTAAGACAACATTGATAAACAATCTCCGCTTTACTAGCTCGAAGCACAGTAAGCCAATGATACATCTCTCCACAAAACATGCCAATTTACCAGTCACCAGCTGGAAGGGAATGGTACCTCTGCCAATTTACTAGGCGCTAGCTGGAATGGACTGGTACCTCTGATTATCAGTGCAACACACACAATCAATTTACCAGGTGCTAGCTGGAAGGGAGTGGTACCTCTGATTATCAGCGCAACACACACACATCCTCAACCATCACAACAAACCACATTCATAGATAACACGAGTGTACTACAGACACATAATCATTTCAACATTGACAATGTCATCCTCCACCGATGACAAAGGACAACACCTCTAACAACATATATTAAACACATACATCATTAACCACTTCTCATGAAACTTTGGATCCAATTACACAATAATAAAATAAAATATATTTTGTGGTTCAATCTGAAGTAGATTTCTGTAATTCACACAGTGTTGGTGTTTCACTCTTCCATTTCAAAATCAATTATCTTATCATTCCACATTAATATTCTCTCCCCTTTGCCTCAACCCATTATTCATTTCACAAGAAAAGTATGACCAACTCAATTTCCTCCATTTTAAACAAAGGATTTCCAATCATGGCTAGCAAAGTTATAATATTACGCAATTTCCATTTAACGGTAGTATACCCAATGATATTTTAATCTCAAGGTTAATTTCATTCTCTTCAATACGCACATTATTAATTCATCACAATCAACTTTGAACAACACAATACTAAGTCAACATTAAGAATTTATGAGACTCAATTAATTTCTAATAACTCAACAACTCATCATGTTTAATTATAATCAATCCAACACAAGTTAATGTTCAATTCATAAAACCCAATTTATTCTTAATTCAATTTCCAAATCATTGATCACATTTGTTAAATTCATAACACATTTCATTCACAATTCAACCCTTTTTATCTATTAGGCATTACTACAAAAATTAGGGCTTTGCCTCTCTAATCATGAATATATTAAATCTCACCCCAAATTTAACCCAACATCACCCATCTCATGAAATTTCAATCTCTACACCCATATCTTATACCCGCTATCATGATTTTCAAAAATAATCTATAACAACATGGTTTTATGCAATACAAACTTACCACATATCTATCTATAGGAGAAGCATTGAAGAAAATTAAGGAAATCCCTACCTCAAGAGAAAAGAGGAGAAAAAGCTCAAAAATCAACTTCACCGGAATACGATCTCCACCGGTCAAGACGAAGCCCCCGACATGCTCATCATTTTGGTATAAGGGACTAGCACCAAAATCCCAATGGATTTCTTAAGATCAAAGAAGATACAAGATTTTGAGGGTTTGGGTAGAGAGAGATGAGAGAAAAAAGAGAGAAAATACTATAGAGAGAGAGATATATATTAGTAAATGAGTGAAAATGGGACAAAAGAGCAAAATATAGTTGAAAAGCACGAAAAATGGAGCAGAAAATGCGCACTCCCGCACATGCGGCGCCCACTCCCGCACGTGTGGAGCGGCCTCCCACACGTGCGGCTTCCACCCCCACACGTGCGGTCTCCCCCGCACCTCCACTCGCGCACCTGCCTTTTTAGCAGTGTGCTCCCAGCCCACTGCCCTGTTTCCTGCACGTGCGGCCCTAGCTCACAGCCCAGAAAAATCTCCGGCTTCTCCCCCGACACTACGGAGCTGATCCCGCACCCTCCGAAACGAGTGAAAACTCAGAATTGAAACAAATACAAAACAAAACAATTCAAGAAGGAAAAACTCAATCATCAACTTACTCGACATAATGTAATAGAAACAAGACGGTCTTCAAACCGGTCATCACAGAGTACCATTTGTTTTAAGTAACAATTCACACCGATTCCAAAAGGAAATTCAATTGTAACATTTCCACACCATCTTGGACAAACATCCTGGGTATACTGATATGCCGATGTGTTTGTCAGCCATGGCAACATCAGTAGGAAGAGGAGAGTGAATGAGGAGGAGGTTATGTGGTTTATTATCAAAGCCATGCTTCTTTTATCTTCTCTATAACTACTTGGTCTAATATATATATTTATATTATCTCCCTCTTCATGTTGTAGTGTATGTGTAATAGTGGACATCTTCATTCCGTCTAATGAAATGAAATGAAAAGTTTCTTAATTTTCCTTGAAAAGTTTAGTTGTCATAATTGACCACAATCGATAATAGTAATGAAAAGTACTCCATTCTGTGTGAAATTTTTGTACGTCTCCACCATTTATGTTTTTAATACTGTGCTTGTGCTTCAATGAAATTGGAAAGAAATTGAAAATACTTATTATTTTTTCATGAACTACCAAATAAAAATTAAAATGTTTTTTTTTTTGGGTACAAAGTATACTTGTTATCCCTATAATTTGTTTCTTGTATCAATTTGGTTTATGCAATTCTGAAACATCTAAGAAATTAGATTGAAATAAAAAACAAAATGGTTCATTCAAAATTTAATGAGCCATTTTAAATTAGACCACAACTTTTCGATCACTTTGACAAGAGTAAAGAAAATTATTTTGTCGTTCGTTTGTTGTTATCAATTGGACGTATTGACACAATGTAAAAGACTAAAGTAAAAAAGTGATACAATTAGAATTACAATAATTAAATTAACACAAACAAACTACTGGGATTACAAGGGTAATTTGTCATATTTTCTTCATTTTTTTTTCAAAAACGTCTAAAAAATAAAATATATTTTTTCTATGAATTTAATTATTGTGGAAACATATTTTTAGGATTGTTCACATGGCCTAAGTTGTTGGTCGATGTGCCACGTGTGGAACCTAGGGGTGCTGAGGTGCCATGTGGGGAACCTAGAGATGCCGAGGTATTGTGTTGATCCTAATCTAAATAAGAAAAATCTTGGATAAGTGATATCCTTGTAAAGGATACACTACAAAAATTTCAGTTTTATGCGACGGCAAAATGCCGTCACTAATACTCCTAATGCCGTCTCAAAAAACTTTTAGCGATAGCAAAGGGGTGGTCACAACAGAGGGTGTTGCTAAAACATTTTAGCGATGGCATGATGCCGTCGCCTTTTTTTTTTGGATGGAAAATGTTGCCTCTTGCGACGGCATTTTACTATCGCCTATACTATGTAAAAAAACTAAAACCTTTTGCGACGGCAATGTTGTACCATCGCTAAAAGTTTTATTTGAGACGGCAAAAAAATGATGTCGCGAAATGTTTTTTTGTTGCAACGACATTGCCTATGTCGCCAAAAAATTACATTTTAGTTCTAATGTTTTTTGCAACGGAGTGGCGCCATCGCCAAAAAAAAAAAAAAAACATGAAGTGAAATTATTAAAAATATTTAAATTACTTTTATTAAATAAATAAAAAAAAATTGAAAAAGAAACAAATAATTGTATAATAATATAAAAATTCCTGTATAGAAATAACAATTTCTCCATAATAAAAATATTCTTGCATTCATAACTACACATCAACAAAATTACCCCACTACATAATGTTCCGTAATACATATATAATGTTTAAATACATAATGTTGTTCACAATTCAAAATAACAAAAAACAAAAACAAAAAATTTCCTCATCATTCTCCGCGGGTAATAAAAACAAAAGTTAGTCGCATTCTTCACAGGCATGCATTCCACTAGAAGCAAACTCCTACTCGGGAAATATTTGAAAACAAAAAAGAAAAATAATTAATGACAATATAATTATGTGTTAATATCTTAAATACAAAATAACATAAAAATATAACTACTATTCAATTACAAAGATAATTAAGTAAATAATTTTGCCTACACCGAAATCCGGCTCCAACTCCCCAACCGGGAACCCAATTCGAGTCTCGTCTTCTCCCACAAGTCTCTCGTGCCAAAGCGGTCGTGTGTGCCAAGTTTCATGCTAATCCGACGATGTTTGGTGATTTTGGGGCATCAACACCTCGAATTCTAAGTTTCTTAAGAAACTAGTTTGCCTAGACTGAAATCTGGCTCTAACTCCCAAACCGGAAACCCGATTCGAGTCCCGTCCTTCTCCCACAAGTATCTCATTCCTAGGCAGTAGTGTGTGACAAGTTTCGTGCTAATCCGACGTGTTTGGTGATTTTGGGGCGTCAACACCTCAAATTGTAAGTTTCTTAAGGAACTACTTTACCTAGACCAAAATCCGGCTCTAACTCCGAAATCGGGAACTCAATTTGAGTCTTGTCTTCTCCCATAAGTCTCTAGTGCCAAGGCGGTCGTGTGTGCCAAGTTTCGTGCTAATCCAACGTCGTTTGGTGATTTTGGGGTGTTAACACCTCAAATTCTAAGTTTCTTAAGGAACTAGTTTTCCTAGACCGAAATCTAGCTCTAACTCCCAAACTGGGAACCCGATTTGAGTCCCATCTTCTCCCACAAGTCTCTCGTGCCAAGGCAGTCGTGTGTGCCAAGTTTCGTGCTAATCTGACGCCATTTGGTGATTTTGGGGCGTTGTAGACTGCCCCGAACTCTCTCCGCGCGCCCTCCTTTTCGCAGAGGGCGCGAATTGTAGTTCTAGCTACTACAGTTCGGACTCCTATCACGGTTCTGAATCTAATCTCACAAAGTGCAATGTAAGATTGATAAATCACCAAAGAGTCCAAATCCGGCAAATCGTTTTGAAAAATCAATTTTGAATCAAAAAGCGCCAAACATGGACTGCTTCGCTAGATTTCAGAGTCGCCACCTAAATATTTTGTTTTGGGAAATTTAGGAAACCGTGACTCGTGCCTAAGGCCACGTGTCCGTCATCACCAAAGTTGCCTCAGCTCGGGAACTTGGGTACGAGAGGGGAAGGTCCTGAAATGAGCACCCTTGCTCCCCCGATCAAAGATCGGCCTCTACTAACATGATATGTTGTTTTTGAAAACACATGTATTCTTATTCCGGTTATTAGCTTAACATTACTACGTGATGCGCACAACACACATGTTTGTTTTTCGAAAATGTTTTGAAAGATACTACCCTCAAGTAGGCTAAAACGTGGATTTGCCACCCTCAAGTGGGCTTAGAAAACATGATTTGCCACCCTCAAGTGGGCTTAAAACTCACATTTTCATGAATTGTTCCAATTCAAGCAATGAAGCCTTCATCTACAGACATTCATGCAGTTAATCACTTAAGCACATAGCCTCATGGCAAGCATGTTATCATGGCAGTCACTTACACACATGCAAGGATACTAAAGCATAAACACTTACAGTGTACTCCGAGCCAAAACAGAAAACTAGTTAGAAATCATGCATGATCCTAGCTATGTTAAAATGCCTAATGCAACACATGCAGAAATGCAACTAAATAGGCTCGCCTATTCTAAGATGGCATATGAATGCAACACTCGATAACATGCTGTTGATCACGTATTGAAGAAAGTGTATTGAAATACGATGTAGTTTGAATGATGCGCCGAGCCGGGTGCATGCAAGACAAAATGAATGATGCACGCATGCAAGCATAAGTATGCTAATTGAAATATGCCCTAAACTAACCATCAAAAGTTGATAAGTAAAAGGGAGAAAGACGTAGGGTTGGAAGACATTCACACACACATGCACACTTATTACAAAATGTGCCCTCTCGACGGAGGGTCCGAATGAATTAGCTAACTAGCTACGCTAATTAAACTAACTATTACAAATCAACTAATTAACTATGCTAAGCTAATTAATTATTCCAAAACTTTAACTAATTAAACAAATCAAGTAAGTTACAAAGCCAATTAAACTTAACAAATAAAGCTTTAAAATATGCTGCCTCAGGTCTGTTTGGAAAAAGGACATGCATGCACTTGGTTTCGCGCCCCGAAAAGCTCTCCGGATGTTCTTTAGAGGCTCTGTTTGCAGGGTGTCTTCCAGTTCTTGTTGCTGAAACTTACCAAAACAGTGCTGTGGAGTGCACCAGTGGCCTGCCGGCCAAGAATGGTGGCTGCCGAGCCCCCTGCCGGCCAAGGATGGACACTGCCGGCCACAGATGAAAGGGTGTCGGCCATCAGTGAGAGGGTGCCGGCCACTGGTGTGCTGTGACACCAAGCTGCAATAGAGCACAAAATAGAGAAAATGGAGGGGCTCCCTAGAACATGTATGTACTATGCCCCTCCATATCACCTCAAAACATCAAGGGGGAGGCATAATTGGATCCAAGACCATCAATCGAGCATCGCAATGCGTGATAGCCAAAGATCCAATTTGTACAAACTCAATAAATGCATGACAAACAAGACACTTAGACCATCTCCTTATCATGAGAGATCAAAGGCATGGAGACCAAGGGAGATTGACTCATTTCATCACTTCAAGTATGAAATGAGTTAATCCACCTTGTGTTCATCACAACATCCGATTGAACACAATGCAAAGCAAGCAATATGACATGCAAACAACATGCTAATCTTGGCATGAAATGCAAGACTGTAATCATGCAAACACTCATGCTTAACATGCTAGAATACTTAAGCATTAAAAGCTACTGAAGTGTATTACACTAGAGGCATGCAAGACAATGCTCAAATGGCCAAACCAGCCCCAAACAAACCTTATGCATGCCAAAACAGTGGCCAAAACATGTTGGAATTGAAGCCCAAAAGACTAGAAGAACATGCACACATGTTGGGCCACAAACAAGGTACAATGCTAAACCCTCAAACACAATCAAAGAGTGATACACATGACAAGATGGCAATGCTATATGCTTTGAAATCAAGTGTTAAATGATGCCAAATCATCCAAATACCACAAATAAGGCATGCTACAAGGCTCAAAACTCAAGACTAGCTAAGGCACTTGTACCATAGCCATATCAAGCAAGCCCCAAAGGGCCAAGACAACTCAAAAAAGTCCCAAGGCAGGTCAAAACAAGGCCAAAAACATGCTTGAACATAGCCAACATATGCTAGAATAAAAGGCCAAAACACCAAGCATGCAAGGCCAAAAAGTGGGATTACACTACAAGTGTAAGAAGCAAATGAGGGATGCTCTAACCAACCAAAAATAGAGTTGTGTCATGGCAAAATAAGACCAAAAATATGCTGAGATGGTAGCCCAAAAGCTTAGGCATGCATGCATACATATTAGGCCATGATCAAGGCACAAAGCATAACCCTCCAAAGCATTGAAAGAGTGACACATGTGAGAGTATGACTATGCTATACACACTGAAATCATGTGAGAAGTGAGGCCAAAGCATGCAAACAACTCAAGTAAAGCATGCTAGAGACTTTGAAACTCAAAGCTAATGAGCAATATTGCACTATGGCTATACAAAGCAAGGCATGCATGACCAAAACCACTTAAAATAGAGCTTAAGCATGGAAAAACATGAGTAAAAGCTTGCTGGAGCAGAGCCAAAAACATGGTAAAATGGTGGTCCAAAGCATAGAGCATGTTAGGCTAACTAAGAGGATTGCACTACAAGTATGAGATGCAAGCAAACAATGACCAAACCAACCAAAAATAGAGTTATTGCAGGTCCAAAAAGTCACAAAAACAAGCTTGAGCAAAGCCACAAAGGAGTATAAACACATGCTCATTTGGTGAGCCATCAACACATGCATGCAAGACAAGAGGAGAGGGGACCACCCCCTCCCATTTTGGGTCTCAAAACCCACTTTCCACCACTGAAATCCCTCTGGAATTCTGTGGTGAAAAGGACAAATAAAGATGAACTCAAAGGCCTTAAAGGATGGCTTCAAGCCTAAGCAAATAAGGCACACAAGAAGGTAGAACACCCTCAATACCAAAGAGGCCTTAAACAACCATCTTAAACACTTGAAAACAAAGCTTTTTGTAGTTGAAAGCAAGGCCTAAAACAATATGCAAGGATGGCCAAATAAGCAATGAAAATAAAGCTTTAAAGAGGATATGAGGCTCACCCTTGAAGCACAGCAATAACAGCAAGTTTCTGAGGCAAAACCAAGCTAAAACCACTCAAATACAACCTCCAAGAACCTCAGCTCAAGAGTGAAGGTGTTTCACTAGGTGCTTTAGTGCAAAAGTGTGAAGAAAACTTATTTTAAGGCACAAACTAGTGTAAATATAGAGAGAGGGAGAAATATATATATAGAGAGAGATATATTTAGCCCTAAAAATGCTGAACATCTGGAAAGGGGGAAGAGCCTCCCCTTATATAGAGGCATGCAATGCAAAGCTTGTTTAACAAGCTTGAAATGGCCTCCATCCCTCCATACATGTGTATGGAATGGAGGATGGATCAGTGAAAAACAGCTGGCTCAAAAGATCTAGCACGAAATCTACTGAAACAAGGTGTTTTGCCGGCCATCAGTGGTGGCCGGCAGTGCCTCATTGATGGCCGGCAGGCCTTATCAATGGCCGGTAGGGATAAATGCATGGCCAGCAGTGCCAAAAAGTGGCTGGCAGTGCACTACAATAAGCATGCTGAAAGGACTAACACATGGTCCAAAAAAATGGGGCAGAAAGGATACAGGGTTTGGAAAGCTCAAACCTGTGACGTTCTGTCGTGAAATTCGAGTACTCGACGAGCAATCGAACTTGTCATTGGATGTACCTGCAAGCGTATCCTAGTCTTGAGGACGGTCAAAAATGGGGTGTCTATAGTTGCCCCTCTTCGATAGAACTCGGAAGTCACAAAGTGACGAGAATGAATGTAAAAGCCCAGAGACGACCCATTTTTGACAAGGCCGAAGGCTCAGGAAAACATTCAATATAACCATACAGAGATGTGCTCGCAGGCTGGGGCAAAATGCAAATGATATGCACGATGTAAGAGCATAACTTATGATTATGCAAAGAAAGCTATAATGAAGCATTTATGCAAAATAAATACAACAATTTAAGCAAACTGACAAGTTGAAGAAGTCTCACACATTTCAACAGAAAGGATGTAAGAAAATTACGCAATCTTAACTACGCATCATGCGAGGAAAGTCAAAAGTGACTACCAGGGAACACCCAGAGTCTCAAACGAAACACCTCCTAGCCTATCACATGCGGGAGAGGGAAGGCAACACCTCTCAGCATATCACACGCGAGAGAGGGAAAGGTATACCTCTCAGCGTATCACACACGAAAGAGGGAAAGGTAAACCTCTCAGCGTATCACACGCGAGAGAGGGAAAGGAACACCTCTCGACGTATCACACGCGAGAGAGGGAAAGGTACACCTCTCAGTGTATCATATGCGAGAGAGGGAAAGGTACACCTCTCAGCGTATCACACGTGAGAGAGGGTACACCTCTCAGTGTATCACACGCGAGAGAGGGAAAGGTAAACCTCTCAACGTATCACACGCGAGAGAGGGAAAGGTACACCTCTCAGCGTATCACACGCTAGAGAGGGAAAGGTAAACCTCTTAGCGTATCACACGCGAGAGAGGGAAAGGTACACCTCTCAGCGTATCACATGCGAGAGAGGGAAAGGTTGTAGACACCACATTTTTGACCGTCCTCAAGACTTGGACGTCACTGATTGAACACTCAGTGATCACCCTTGTTTGTGTTCGTCTTGAGTTCCCGGAAGCCTTGACAACGTGCCTCGCCTCAGGATCTCTCGACTCGACTGTTTTGTGTCTGGTTTTGCACCAAACACTTGTGTTTTGCCTTTGAGAGGCAGGGTAGGGCTTGTAGACCATCCCTACCCATCACCGGCCAGGGCTTGAGGCCACCGGCTGTGTTTTGTGGCCACCGGCCAAATGTTTGGCCGGCCAGCACTATAGATGGCCGGCTGGCTATCTTTTTTTGGTCAAATGCATCTTTGGCCGGCCGACTACTGTGCATCTGCTTTTGCAGATATTTTGTCATAGCTGGCTTGCATTTGGCTCCCCTCCATACACGTGTATGGAGGGATCTCTCTCTTTAGAAGCTTGTCTTGTAAGCTTTACAAGACAAAAAGCTCTATAAAGAGAGGTCTTCTCTTTGTTGGAGGGGTGAGACATTTTAGACAACCATTTTAGGGTTTGAGTTCTAGGGTTAGGGTTTGTCTATATCCTAGCTCTATATCTCTCTTCCTCTTGTGTTAGTGTGTGTTTAGGCTCACTATTGCACACAAACACATAGTGTTACACCTTTTCTTGGTTCTTGAAGGACCAGAGGTCTGTTCTTGGAGTTTTAGGGCTGGTTTAAGCTCAAGGAAGCAGCTGGTCCACCATTTGTGAAGAAGGTCTTCATGGGTAAAAAGCTTGTCCCTTTATTCCCCATTTTTGCATTGTATTTTTACCTACCTTGCAACTGTTTTTTGGCTTTGCATATAACACATAAAAGTTCTGTTTTTGAGGCCTCTAAATAGTTTGTTAAGAGTGTTTAAGCTTTGGGGTTGTTTGACCCCTCTTAAGCCTTGTTTGGCCCTTGTTTTGTGCTATTTTGTGTGAGCTTCGGGACCATTGTGCTTGGGCCTCCTCACCACTGAAATCTTGAGGGATTTCAGAGGTGAGGATGGTGCCTTGAGGTCCTAGGAAGGAGAGGGCCACCCCCTCTCCTTATTGTCCTTGAAAAGGGCTATTTTTGCCTCTTTAGTGAGCACTATGTTTAGGTTCATGTTGACCATGCCTTGGCTGTTTTTTATGCTTATTATGCCATGAAATAGCATTGAATTGAGTTGGTTTTGGTACACCATGCTTGCTTAGCATACATGCCTTGTAATGCCATTTTGTTGCCTTAATATGCATCTAGGTTTTAACCCTTGTTCAAGCATGTTTTAGGCCTAGCTTTGTGAAGCTTTTGTGTTTGTTTTACCATGTTTAAGGTCTGTTCTTCGCTGTTTTGGTCAACCAAGGCTTCCATTGTATAGCTCCTTTGCATTTTGGCTTGTTAGCCTTAAGTTTTGGACCATGTTGCATGCTTGGCTTGACTTTGTTTAAATGGTATGGAACCATTTCTAACATAATTTCAGAGCTTATATTGCATGCCATTTGTCCATATTTTCATCCTCTTGAGTGTGCTTGGGAGTTGCTCTTTATGCTTGAATGTTGGTCCATGTTTGCACGCATGTTTGTGTGTCAATTGGCCCTCATTCCTTAGCATCTTGGCCACTGTTTTAGGCCTAGTTCGGACTGCCTAAATCATGTTTAAGTCCATCTCTTTGTTTGTTGCATATGCTCCTTGTATGTTGTAGCATATTGGTGAGTTGTTGCATATTTGAAATTGCATGATTGAATGAAGTCACATGCTTGTTTGCATGCTTAAATACCCACATTGTGCCTTGCATACTTGTTGGTTGCATTATCTCATGCCTTGCATGTCTTGTATGCTTGCTTGCATTACCCATGTTGTATACTAGTCAACATGCTTAGGATTGCATTGCATTGGCATGCATGCTACACCTCTTGAGTTGAGCATGATAGAGGTTAAGCCCCTTGGCTTGTTTATTTGCATTGCATTACATTTGAGATTGAAGTTGCATGCTTGATTCTTTGGGCCATCATGCATGGAAATGCGTGATTGATGGTCCGAGGATCAAGGTTCACGTCCCTTTGAGTCATAAACATGATATGGGGTGTGATTGGTGCATACATTGCTTGAAATGCATTGTCATGCCAAGTATTGTCCTCTGCTGCTGTCAAATCAGTTTCTGCAGGAAGTTTTGTCCGGCCGGCCACATTCAGTGCCGACCGGCCATCATTCTTGGCCGGTGGATCAGAGTCATGGCCGGTGACCATTCCACATGGCCGGTGGTGTTCTCCCCCAGCCGGTGGTGTTCCCTGGCATCCATAGAGCAAACCCTGAGACTTTGACAGTCCTTAGAGGAGTAACGCAGGGAAAACAGAGGCATCTTGGGCATGTCGTTGGATTTCCGGGCAAAGCCGAGCGTGCACTGCATTGAGCCTTCATCCCGGGACTGTTTATTGCTTTATTAGATTAATTAATTTTCTTAATTAATTTAGTTGGCCTGTAATAGTTAATTAGCTAGGATAGTTAATTCGTTATTTGATTTGTATATTCTTTCGGTCCTTCCGAGCGAGGGCTAATTTGTAATAAGTGTGGGTGAGTGTGTGCATGTCTTCCAACCCCCACTTCTTTCTCCCTTTTACTTACCTACTTTGATGGTTAGTATTAGGGCATGTTTACTTTAGCATACCTCATGTTATGCATGCGTGCATCATTCGTCAGTATTGCATGCACCGGGCTTGGCGCATCATGCTAATTGCATTATATTTCAAATTTAACTTTGAATACATACTTCCTGCGCATCTCACATGTCATCCTTAGATTAGCCGAGCCTATTCTAGTGACATTTTGCATGTGATGCATTAGGCACTCAACATGGACTTGGATCATGCATTGATCGCTAACATGTGTTTTTTTTTGGCATGGAGTACTTTGTAAGTATTTATGCTTTAGCATACCACATGCGTGTGAATAGTACCATGATAGCATGCTTACCATGTGGCTAGATGCTTACGTGATAAACTGCCTGAATGCCTGTGGGTGAAGGTTGGATTGTTTAAGTTGGAACAACTCACTGAAATCCGTATTTTAGCCTACTTACGAGTAGCAAATCCCAAAGCGTTTTCCAAAACAAACGGATATGCAATGCCTGTTTCCAAGTTAGGCGATCTAGTCTATACTTGTTTGCTGTGCGCATAACATAGTAACTCTAGGTTAAAAACCGGAATAAGAACACATAACGTTTTCAAAATTGGATATCACGGTTAGTAGAGGCCGATCTTCGGATCGGGCGAGAGGGGGTGCTCATAGCTGACCTTCCCCAATCGTACCCAAGTTCCCAAGCCGAGACAACTTTGGTGATGACGGACACGTGGCCTTTGGCACCGAGTCAGGGTTTCCTAAATTCCCCCATTAAAAAATATTTAGGTGGCGACTCTGTATCTGGCAAAGCAGTCCATGTTTGGCACTTCTTTCAAAAATCTGTTTTCTCAAAACGATTTGTCGGATTTGGACTCTTTGGTTCAGATTAAGAACCGTGACAATTTGAGTCCGAACTGTAGCGAGGCCCCCTCGTGGGCTTGTTACAAAGGTACACCTCTCGGCATATCACATGTGAGAGAGGGAAAGGAACACCTCTCGGTGTATCACACGCAAGAGAGGGAAAGGTACACCTCTCACCGTATCTCACGCGAGAGAGGGAAAGGTAACAGCCCAAACGCTTCTAACAGGGTGTTAACGCAAACATCGGGTGCACCCGGGTGTTTCTAAACAACCGGGGAAAGGAGAGGAATGGTGTTACCCAGAATTCCTCCGAATGAACCGTACATACAATATTGTGCATGTATGAGAGAGAAACCTGAAAGGTGTGATGTAATACAATGCATATCTCATGCGAGAGAAAGGATCATAACATGATGCCAAGGCGTACTCAACGCTTAACATGCAAGAAATGGAACCGAAGCATGTTCTATGAGAGATAGTCAATGATGCATATTCAATGCAAGATAATCAACGATGCATGTTCAATGCAAGATAATCAATGATGCATGTTAAATGTAAGATAATCAACGATGCATGTTCAATGCAAGATAATCAACTATGCATGTTCAATGCAAGATAATCAATGATGTATGTTAAATATAATGTGCAAATGCTATGTGACAACAAAAGCATGCTCGATAAAGACAACTTGAAGGCAACTTCCGGTTTACCTCCCGGAAGAGTTGCAATGTATTAAAAAGGATACACCTTGTGTGTGTTGATGGGTGACGACCGCCGCACACTGAGAACACAATTCTAGGCTTCCGCAAAGGCATTTTGAGTGAAACTTTGAGCACACCTTGCATTTCCTGGAACCCAAGGACGTATACCAAGGTAAAAGAGGCAGGGGAATCTGGTGGAGGCATGCCAGCCATCAGGGGATGCCGCCGGCCCTCTGTCGGCCATCAATAAAGGGGTGTCGGCCACCGATGGAAGATTTGGCCATTTTGGTCTTTTGACTCGTGGCTCTTTAAGTAGAGGCAAAGATGGTTCATTTCCTTACAAACACTTGCACAAAAAAACATTTCTCTTGCTCTCTAAGTGTGCCTTCTCTCTAGATCCACACATTTTACCCGTTTCCCAACACCCTAGAAATATTTTCTTCTCGAAAACCCTTTCGTCCTCTTCAATTTGAACCGATAAGAATTTGATTTCGATGACTCCCGTCATTTCCACCATTCAAGGTTGATTTCCCTCGAGTTTCTCCCACAGTTTGTGCGCTTTTCTTAGGTTTTCAACTTTATTTGAATTTTTCTCTCTCCTAGGGTTTGATTTGTTCAAAACTTCACCCTTTTCCCCATTTTTGCTCATTTTTGCATCTATTTCAGATGGTTGACGATGTCCCTCATGACGGGGGACGCCCCGCACTTCATCTAGTAGAGTTGGCAGCGGACTTCGAGGCCGAGCCTGCGGTTGAGCCCGAGCTATTACCACCGAGCATTCGCCCATTCAATCTGACGAGGTACCGCCTCGAGACACACATTATACTAGTTGCGGGAGGCATCAAGGCCTTCACTGATTTGGCCGAGGACGCGCCAGACAACCTCCTACTGAGAGAGCCTATGTCTTATTTATCAGCTATAGCCGTAGAGGTACGAACTCCACTTTTCTGCAGTATTACTTTCAACTATTTGCATTTCTTGCACTGTTCTGATCTAATTGCATCACATGCCTTGATTTGACTGTATTTCATACATTGCTGCTTTGCATTCAACTGTATTTTCAATACATCACTGCGCTGAATTCAACTGTATTTTCAATACTTCACTGATCTGAATTCAACTGTATTTTCAATACATCACTGCTCTGAATTCAACTGTCTTTTCAATACTTCACTGATCTGCATTCAACTGTATTTTCAGTACATCACTGCTCTGAATTCAACTGTACTTCAATTGCGCTTTCATCTAATTGCATCACATGCATTTACACAGGATGGATCTCACTCCTTCCGAGGCCACGGTGCCATGACAGCTTGGGATTGGTACGACGAACTTCTAGCTAGGGTCCGTGACATCGTTGACGGGACTGGCTTTGGTCTGTTTTGCTCCAGCTTGACCCGGATTACAGCGAGCCACCCTCTCTTAGGAGCTCTTGTGGAGAGGTGGTGGGATACCACCAACTCCTTCCATTTCTCCTCCACGGGGGAGATGATGATGACTCCCTACGACTTTGCCATGATCACCGGCTTAGGCGTAGGAGGCGATCCAATTCCCCTCGATCTTGACATGGGAGAGTGGGAGGCTTCATGGGCCGCACTACTCGGGGCTCAGCCACCGATGCTTCGGGCAGGTATGGTTTGATACGGCTAGTTTGAGGAGCAATTCCGAAGATTTGAGCCTGAGACTGTTGAGCAGACCGAGCAGTATGCCAGGGGCTTTCTCATGTTCCTCTTCGGTACCACCTTGTTCTCGAACAGGTGGAATACCATAGGCCTGTACGTTCCGAGCGTATTGGTGGTGCTGCAGCGAGTCCCATTCTACGACTGAGGCGGAGCCGATCGCACCGCTCTATACGGATATATGAGCTCGATCTCTCAGATGAGTGGGACCTTGATCGGTAGCTACTGGCGAGCTTGGGAGGTACACACCTTAGTCCCCCCCTTCTTCACTTTACATTTTTGCTTAGCATTTCCTGCTTTACATTTGTACAACACATGTACTCCCTATTCTGCATTTTCCTGTACCTTGCTCATACACTGTACTGCATTCTGCTTTCTGTATTTTCTGTACACTGTTCCTACACTGTATTGATCACGTTTTCCTTGCAGCTATGGGTGTATGCATACTTTCCGACTCTTGCCCCAGAGCCCATAGTGGAGACCGTAGCGACGATCCCGTTCTCTCGGGTATTTGACAGCCAGCTCCGCCGTAGGACCCGGTAGGGCTTCATGTGCTTCCGACAGTATTTCGACACGGTTACTGCGCGCGAGGTAGCCCAAAACATAGTCATGTTGCTTTTCAATTAGTTTGATACACACAGTAATCAATTGATAACGACAAATCATCTGTTCATTTTCTTATCTCCAGATCGCATGGCAGCTATGGGACGTGATACCATCAGGGGCCAGATTTGCATATGAGACCGCTAGGGTCGTGGCTCGCTACCACATCCTCCTGGAGGGACCGATCTGTCGCGCTTGGTTCTTGAGCGAGCTCTTTGTGCGCCAGACCTTGAGCTTGCCAGCCTCGTATATACCGATGGCACCTCCTGCGTCTATGAGAGAGACACACAGGCTTGCTGAGGATGAGGTGATTGAGTTCATGGTAGGACTAAATGTAGACCATTTTCGCATGGAGGGCGACTACGCGACCTTCATTCAAACACATCTGATGCTGCCTCTGACCGGCGTTCGCGAAGGTGAGGAAACGAGAGCTCCAGTTGCGAGAGGGAGAGGTAGAGCGACCAGATCTCGTAGGAGGGGAGATCCTGAGATGAGGCAGGAGACTGGAAGGCTAGAGTTTCCTACTTCATTGACTTATCAGAGACGTTATGGGGAGGCTTATCAGATCCCCATTGCACCTGCATTAGCTGGGCATGCACTCGTCAGGATTCGAGGCCCGATTTCGATATGTACTAAACCCCACATTTTGCATATTTACTTCATTTCAATTATGCTTCATCGGATACTAATCTTTTCGATGCACTCACAGGTGCCCATAGAGTACATAGGACAGGCCATTGATCTAGTGGCCTTCTTGACAGAGATGATAGAGACGAGTTTGGATCTGCTCAGGCTCTACAGGATCCCGGTGAGTTCTTTCAAACTGCACTTCATGCCACAAAGTCTTTTCTTGACACACTAGCATTTACACAGTTCCACATTGCACTGATCTGATACATTGCTCCCATACACTGCTCATGGTACACATGCACTGCAAATCATTCACTGCTCACAGCACATTATTCTTTGCATCTGATACATTTCATTACAAATGCATTTTGGCGAATTGCCTTTTTCAGATTCCCTTCCTAATGCTAGAACCATCAAATGCCCCAGTAGGAGTAGAGGCGGGTCCTTCAGCACCTTCTCCATCAGCAAAGAGGAGAGGGAGACAGGCTCAGGCACACGACCGAGGTAGAGGTAGAGGCAGAGGCACCCACAGCGAGAGTGGCCCTTCAAAGCCCGTGCCAAGTGATGATGATGAGTCTGATGAGGAGGCAGTGAGTCCACAGTCAGAGTCGTCTCAGGATGGAGATGAGGCTAGAGATGGTTCGGGTTCAGACTTAGGTAGCGGAGTTGATGGCGGTAGTTCTGGGCCTCCGTCGAGGAAGAGGACGAGGAGGGCTTCCCACTCTTGAGGCGACTGGCACCGATTCAGATGTTCTGTTTTTGCTTTATTTCTCTTTTTACTAGTAGTTTTAACACATTGTACAGCCTCAGGCAGTTTTACTTTCTTTAAAACTTGTACTCTTTTGTAAAAAGAATCCATGATGGAATGAAAACAGCTTTTTGGTTGAAAAAGTGTTGCATTTATATTCTAAGCATCGCATCGCACTATTTTGCATAAAAGTGAGATTGATGAATATTGAACATCCGTGTATTGCTAAGTCAAATAGTGAACCAACACAACAAACAAAAACAACACAACTCAATAAGCAACAACAATACCTTAACAAGTTTACAACTCGATAAGCAAATTACGACAACTCGATAAATGAGACGAAGATGATTACAACTTGATAAACAAAACGAAGACTAATACGTCTTAAACGAAACACAACAGAGTCCAACAGGACAAAACGAGACCTTAAAAGGAACAAATAACAGGACTCCACTTCAACAAACAACTGGATCTTCACCGAGGAGGTCAGGGAGTCTGAAGGAGAGGCTGTCAGCCATGGGATATGGCCTGCCGGCCATCAGTGTGCCACTACTGGCCACTGATGAGCCACTGCTGGCTATCAATGAGCAGGTGCCAGCCATCGATGGCAGACTCTCTAAAACGTCGACACTTGTCCTCTACTCACTGCCTTATCTTCTATAAACACTACAAGAAAAGTTGCCTATAGTGGCGCTTAAATCAAAGACGTTTTATAAACGCTGTGGTATATCTCAATAGCCAACACGTTTTTCAAGGCGTGATGCTTGTTGATGCTTTCAATGAGCCAAGCTTGTTTTACTTAACAGACACTTAACCCATTCCAATCTCTCATGAGCTGCTATTCTCTCTCACGATTAATATCGAGCTCTCACCGTAGCTGTTTTTCATTGGACTCAAACTCGATGTTTCTCACTCTAGCTACTCTTCATGTCTCTCTCTCTCTCTTTCACACACACACACACACACACACACACACACACACAAATCGCAGATCCGAAATCGGACAAGAAAGTCGATCTAATCTGATCTGATCTCTCTTGCATTTTGTTAGATCTGTTCTTGCTCTAGCTTTTCTTCATCGAACTCGAACTCGATCTCTCTCACAGATTGTAGATCCGAAATCAAACAAGAAAGTTGATCTAGTCTGATCAAAATCGAAACTCAATCTGAT
This sequence comes from Camellia japonica, assembly GCA_030407325.1. Lineage (NCBI taxonomy): Eukaryota > Viridiplantae > Streptophyta > Magnoliopsida > Ericales > Theaceae > Camellia > Camellia japonica. The sequence continues at coordinate 168,390,781 of JAPPVO010000014.1, read as the reverse complement.
CTGATCTCTCTCACATTTTGTTAAATTTGCTGAGTAACAAGGTTTCAAGCAAGTCGTTTTTATTTTGTTTTTCATTAACAAGTGTTAATCGGTGTTTGATTGCTTTGTAGGTGCCGATGAAGTGTAGAGATTGGTTACATGAACTTGTAAATGAAGAGATAGAAAAGAAGGATTCGAGTACGGAGGAGTGGAAGATCGCGATGGAGAGAAGCTTCAATCGCATGGACAATAAGGTGATTGCATGGAACGACAGATTTATTTTTTGTTCTGTCCAGATTTTTTTCTTTTCTTCCTCTTCTTCGATTCATCTTCCTCTTCTTCTTTGTTCTGTCCAGATTCATTCATTTTTTGTTCTGTCCATATTTTTTCTTTTCTTCCTCTTCTTTGATTCATCTTCCTCTTCTTCTTTGTTCTGTCCAGATTCATCTCCTCTTTGATTCATTTTTTTTCCAATTTTTTTCTTCTGTTTCTTCGCAGCAAACGAAGAACGAAGACACATTCTGTTTCATTTTTTTTTTCCAGATTTCTGTTCTGTCCAGATTTCTGTTTTTCTGTTCTGTCCAGATTTCTGTTTTTGTGGGTTGTAGGGGTTTTACTATCTCAAATTCATTTTTATTTGCCTAGGTTTACAGACAGGAAATTAAAATGTTGTGATATGTCAAAACAAGCTAGCACAAGAATATGCAAGAAGAAACATGTAATTATAGCACTCTTTTGGGTAGAAAGAAAACAAGTCATTTATTTTTATTCAAGGTCCAAACCATAATATAGGAAGTGATATTAATTATAGTTTTAAACACACTAAAGACAATGTAGTAGTCATTTCATTAAGAGAGGTTTAAGAGACATGATAGTGATGAGTGATAGAGAGAGAAATAAATATTTTTGTCATGAGAATTCACTGGTGAAGGACTTGGACTGGTACAGCACAAACTCTGAAAGCTAAGAAATTCATTAAAAAAAAACACACTTGGAATGATATATATATTTTTTTATTTTCATTGATGAATCTACTTAATTCTCACAATTTACATTGATACACTTTATGAGAACTGGACTATTCTTTAGTATGATTTGGTTGCTATAACATTGATGAATCTACTTAATTGCTGTGGGTAGCCGCTTGCCACACACATTGCCTGGGGGACTCCGTGGAGGTTGTGGTTTGTTGGGTCATGAGGGAGTGCTATTTAGGGGTTAATGTTGTGAGGCCCCCTCGTCATTCCCACGAGCCAACACCTTTAGCTTAGTAGGGAATTGTTTGAGGAGATAATTGGAAAGAAGCCTATGACACATGCGCCCCCCCTTCTCATAGAAACAACTCAGTGGACATGTGTCCCTATCCTTATTGGTTTGCCCTTACTCTTGGTGCCAATGGTTTGCGTGTTTGTTGTTTGGTTTGTGTTTCAGGGTGGCCTTTTGGTGAATATAGCTTGAGGGGGTCTCTTGGACTATGAAGCTGTTCATTATCACCTTAAATCTGGCCACTTGGGAGGTTTAGGCATGGATGTTGCTTGGACAGAGCCATTTGATCCTGACGATCCAACCACTTGGGAGATTCTTTGGTGCTTAAATTTTTTTTTTTCCTTTTTAGTAGTATTTTCCCTTATCTTTGTTTTGGATTGTTTCTGTGATGGTTCTGCTACCTGCATACCAGTCCCATTGTCGTATTGTCATTTCTTACCATAATTCTGATTCTTATTCTCTATCTAAAATCAGAAGCTTCATATAGTTTTTCTGTAAGGTTGTTTGGCATGCTTGGATGTTAACTGATGCTTTGGTATAAACTGACCTGGATTGTGCTGTTTGTACTGTCAGATCTGAGTTTGGGCATTTTGTGTGTGGTACAGCATCATGACTTCTTCTGTTCATGATCTCTCAGGTATGCTTCCATGGAATTTTGTCAGATTCATCTCTTATTTATCATAATCTAGTTACGTATTTATTTTTTGTCTAGTTGAGTTGACCATGTGAACCAATTCATGCATGTTTTTTCTTACATCAAGGTCCTAGAGAGTGTTTCTACCATATTACTATTATTTATTCGGGATGGGGTTTAATACACATCCTGAATTTTGAGAATTTCAAAAAAAAATCCATGTTGTTTACTCTGTCATCCATTTTTTTTTTTTTTGTAAATTTAATCGAGGTGGTATGAGCTCCTCTATATGAGTGCTTTAATAGATAAACCTACGTTTTAGTTGGCACTAGTTAAGATATTTTGCTACACAGTAACGATCTGGATCTGTGTTCCATTTAAATAAACTCTTGCTTAGGTTTCGATTTTCATCTCTAAATATGTTTGTCTGTTACAGGACTTCGATATTTCACAAGATTCAATACTGCAGAATGTAGATGAGCAGACAGTTCGTAGTCCCAATGGATGCAGAGTGACTGATCAAATTTTGCGTTTGGTCCCAAATATTCAGGTTGCGATTGAACATTTTTGTTCATAAATTTGGCTTTTTGTATGTGTTGCTGATTGTGTTTATTTTTGTCATGGTCAGAGCTTTCGTACTACACTGAGATGTATGAGACTCTGGGCAAAGCGATGTGGGGTTTATTCAAATGTGAGGATGCTCTTTCATTCTTAATGTTTCTTTGTTCTTGCTGTTGTGTCTCATTTCTGACTACATATGCTGTGTGATTCTCTGTCACAATCAGGTTTCGGGGTTTCTTGGTGGTATCAATTGGGCGTTACTTGTTGCTCGTATATGCCAACTTTACCCAAATGCACTACCTAATATGTTGGTCTCAAGGTTCTTCAAGGTCTATAACCTTTGGTGGTGGCCAAATCCTGTCATGCTATGTCCTATTCAGGATGGTTCTCTGGGACTTCTTGTTTGGGATCCCATGAGAAATTTCAGGAGAATATTTATAGTTTTTACACTTTTATGAGGTTCTCATTCAGAATTTGACATGAGTTATCATATGATTTGTTGGTAGTGCCATTTCCATCTATAATTTCATTGTTTACTGGGGGAGCCTTGGGATCTACATGTTTGCTAATTGAAAGGGGCAAATGCTATACCATAGTTAGTGGGAACTGAAAGTTATGCTTTACATAGATTCTTTATAAGCTTAGCTTGTTCTTCCATCCTTTTCTTTCTTGATAAATCTGCAGCAGTGTTCTTTCTTATCCACTATAAAGACGTGTGAGGATTGCAGATGGGCAGTTTGTAACTTTGTATTTTGAATCCTAATATCTTGAGCAAGATCCTGCAATCTGAAAAAAAATACGCCAACGTTGGTGTACCTAGTGCCCCATTTCCCTCACTGTTTCTTTCCTTAATTTTCCAATGTTCGTAGTGTAAATAAGTTTTGTCTATATGCTGCTGTTTCTGTTTAGTGCATGTAAACTTGTTTTCTTGCAATTGTGTGCATGTGTTGATTCATGTTTGCGATGCAAAAGAGTTTCTTTGACTGATTACCAGCTTTCACATGGTTGTAAATGCAGAGCTTATTGAAAACATTTCGCAAAGGCCCCCCTAAAGTTGAACTTAAGGAGCAGGTGGGAGCTCTTCTTTTGAGTGTATGTTAAATAAAAATGAAATTCTATAATTTAATATTGATCTCCGAAAATATTATTGCTTGCTTTGACATAACTTTTTCGTATGATTTTCTCATAATTTATTTACATGGCAGGTTCTTGAGGCATTTGCTTCTTGGCTTCGTCTAAGACATAGGTGTGGATTTCTGTTCTTTGCACTCCAAATTTGGTTGTCTTAGAAATGGAAGTATTTAGTTATGTGCATTTTGCCAAGTATGTCAGCAAGGATCTCTTATTAGATTAGAAATGTAGATAACTCTATACCTGAGAGTAGTGGTTAGGTTTGCAGATATGTACGTTTGCTTGGGATGATAGTTTTCTCTCTCTCTCTCTCTTTCTCTCCCTCTCTCTCTCTCTCTCTCTCTCTGTATGCATGTGTCTGTGTTACTCTTGGGAAACTGAAAGCTTTGTGATTGGGTATTTTTGGTTGTTCATGTGGATGTTCTAAATTCTTATGTGATTATGATATCCATTTTGCACAACTTCCCCACCCTAGTTTACATGATAGAACTCTCACAACTTGTTTGAATATCTGTTTGTTTCAGAATCCCTGCTTCTACACTTGCTTCTCACCCATTGGTGCTAACAGCTCTCTCTAGCTTGAATTCTAATATCCTTTCAGAGGCATCCGTGAATGGTACAATGATTGACACAAACTAATTTTTATATATGGTCGCACTATGATTTTGAACTGTCTTCATTGGTATTTGTAAGCTTTTTGTAGGTATCTGTAGTGCGCATTGTTCTCAATCAGATGTGAAGACTTCGATTGTTTTCTAGACTTTTTTGGTTGGTAAATTTTTTGGGCTTTCTGCTGATTTTTAATTTTTTGATAGTTTTCTTTGCAAATATCCACAGCCCAACAACCAAAGAGATTTCCATTGGTGCATGAAGGCAAAGAATCTAGTGTTTGGGCTTAAAAAACCCAAACCAAGCAAATGGATTGGATTGTAAAAGTCCACCATACAACGAACGACCCACCTTCCTGATGGACTTCAAGTTGGATCAGGGTCCATTCACCCACTAATTGATTAGAGGGGAACATACTGACAGATCCTATACAACTCTATGATCACTCAGTCTTATAGCCTTGCCATGCACCTGCCAAAATAAAGGGATTGTTGCAGTAATATTGACATGCCAAAATAAAGGATTATTGCAGTAATATCAACTCTATGATTTTTTATATGTCCTGTTGTGTGCGTGAGGTTTATTGCAGTAATATTGACATGCTTGTTTTTAGACTTATAATGATTTTACATTTTTACTTGGAACATTGTGTTAATAGAGAAGTGAAAATTGAAGATCAAGAGATAACAAATAGCTAACATTTTTGTTATCAAGGTTGGAGATGATGTGATCCAGTATTCAAGTTTTACCTGAATTGATTGCTTCTGTAAAGATGGCAGCATTAGAAGATGTTAATGGTTGTTTAGATTAATAACTAATGTTGTTGAGTATTTTCTATGTGTATGCTTTCTAATGTTTGTTGAAATTTTAAACTCATTTTTGATTGTCGTGTGTTGAAATAGACAATGGCATGGATCGAAATTTCATGGCTACTCATCCGCTGTGGTGACTGGTAAACCTATTGTAAGTAAACATAGACTAGTTTGTAATTGACATTACTTTTTGATTTTTTCTTCTCATGGTTGCTGATGCTTTTGCTCTATCTTATATTAATGGTACACATATTGTGAATACAATGTATAAATAAAAAAAATTCATTGTACATGCACTTGCAAATTTCATAATTTCTTATCTTTCTAGCCTTCTTGACATGGTATGCAAGAGTATGTAGATTTTTCAACCATTCAAGTTTATTGAAGTTGTGTTAATGGAATTGGATGATTCAGGTATATAATCATCATTTTGGTGAAGATGAGTTATTTTCAGAGAATTTGGAGAGCACACTGAATATTATTATTTTTATGATTTTGTATTGTCATATTGTATTTAAAGGGGTTTTATTTATTTATTTATTTATTTTATGGAAAATTGAAAAATGAATGCTCATTCACATTATGGTATATATTATTTTGAGAATGGTGATGGATGATATAGGTTTGGTTTGAACAAAAGTCAACATATCATTAATTATGATTTTTCATTTTTTTTTTCAAAAAATTGAAAGAAATGGTGGCGTTTTTCTTAAAAACGTCGCGAAATGTCGTCATTATGACGTCAGAGATAACTCTTTTAACGTGCATAGTTAACGGCTGTAAAGAATTAGCGGCGTTTCAGAAAACGTCGTCTAAAGTCTTTAGTGGCGTTTTTCAAACGTCACAAGATACAACGACGGCCGCATCCTCGACGAATTTTATAAACGTCGTTTTATCTTTTGGTGGCGTTTTTCTAGCCTATAGCGGCGTTTTATAAACGCCGCTAATTCCCGATTTTCTTGCAGTGAAAGATTCCAGCTTCGTGGTCCCTTTATTTTAACTCCATTTCTCCTCCAAATGGAAGCATTTCTTGTCCAAAACCTCACAAATTGGATTGCAAACTTGGATGGCTCGGAAAAGTTGAACTTCTGGGGTTTCAAAATAAATGCACTATTCACGTTGAGCCGCACCCCGCTGCATTTTCCATTCCTCCATGCCGCGGCTAGGTGTTGGAATCCGATTACGCACATTTTTAGCTTTGGCAGACAAGAGATATGTCCCACTTTCGAAGACTTCCAAGCTTTGATGGAGTCTCAGCGCGATGAAGAGATCTTGCCCCAACTCCATTTTGGCCACATCCAAGCTCTAGGACGGATGTGCGGGCTTACTTTGCATGACGCTCGGTTTTTGATTCGCGACGGAGAACTGGACATCCCCAGCTTGATTCATCGATTTTCTAACGCCGGTGACCGCGGCGACCATCACTGGCAGGGTTTTCAGCGACATGCGCTTTGCATGTGCATGTTGTCTCATTTTTTGCTTGCCCTAGGCTCCGGTGGGTCTAGCGTCCGTTTGATTGAGGTTGCCCAAGGCTTGAAAGAGGGCAAGAGCTGCATTGCCATGACACTAGCTGAGACATTGATGGGTTTGGTTGCTTTCCATCGCCAAGAGACGACTAGATTCGCGGGGAGTCCACTACTGCTGCAGGTAATGTTTCCCACCCTATCTCACATATATTTCTCACATCACTCGGCCCTCAGACTCGATTTTTCTCTCAAAAACCCTTTTCTCACTTTTCTCTCCACGTATACCTCTCTATTCTTTAATCTCACATTTTTCATCCCTCCCCAGATATGGTTGATGGACAAGTTGAGAGTAGTGGACTCATGCCCAACATATTCGGCACGCAGCTATTTCTTCCGGCAATGACTAGTTGATGCCCCAGATGAGGGATGTTGGTGCGAATGGATGTGTAGTCTGTCCGTTGTCAACATTGCTTGGCGTTGCCCCTGGCTTAACCTGCTGGGGATGAGTTACAGCATGTCCTGGAAACCGAGCATTCAGCTGATTGGCCTGACATACTGTGTCTTTTACTTCCCATTCTGATTTCGGCGCCAATTTGGGCATGATCAGACTTGTCCGAAAGAAGGGATAAAGTACCTTGCCGCATTTCTAGTTCGAGGCGCACAGCTGGCTCGGTATGCCACAGCATGGAGGATGAGAGAGCTTCTGGCCCCCGCTCCCACTTTTAGTTGCACCCTCTCTGATGAGTGCATAGCTTGGCTCGATAAAGAGGTGCAGATTGGGCCTACTTTGGCATCAGAGGCTTCCACAAGCTTTAGGAGGGGGCGCTGGAACACCTGACTTATCCATGCCCCGAGTTTATTGCTTTATCAGTACTTTCAAGTTTTCTTTATGAATGTAATAAAAAGCAACTTCAATTTGTATTCAAGAGTAGGAGAACTCTGTACTGAAATCAATGTAATTGAAGGTTATGGGTACTGAAAATTTTTCGTTTGGTCCAAAAATGGTCTAAGTCGTAAAAGGATTAATTTGAGCAAAATCAACTTTTATTAAAACTTTTCAAAACCATTTTCGATATGGGTCAAAACTGGACACGCTCTAGATCTATCACTGAGATGTACAACCCCGGATCCGGCAACTAGAAAGTTGCCCCTAGTCTGAATAGGACTGAACTGGAGATCACAACCGAGCTCTTGAATGCAGAATAAACAAAGATGACCAACATGATCACATGGACAAAGTTAATGGGGGAAGTGTTTATGGCTGGACTTCAGAATGAAGTTGTCTACGTATCCCAAAGATGGGAATCAAGCCTTACATAGTTCGGTTCAGGTTCACTCGTGTATTAACACTCTCCTTTTGCGCTCTAACTTTTGCCAAGGCCGCCCTTTCTGGGTTTTCAACCTTGCGAGCTCAGTTTTTCTTATTTCAAATTTTTCATGCTCTAACTTTTGCCTAGGTCGCCCTTTCTGGTTTTCGGCCTAGCGAGCCTCTCAGGGATAGTATTTCTTCAACTTGTCCATGTTGATCGGCTGGGAAAACTCAAGGCCATCTAAATCCATCAGAATGACAGCTCCACCCGACCAGATAGACTTGATGATATAAGGACTAGTCCAATTAGGTCTGAACTTGCCCCTAGAGTCGTGGATGGGAGCTTGGTTGTCTTTAAGTACCAAATCCCCTTCTTTCAAATTCCTGGACTTAACTTTCTTGTTGAAAGCCCTGGAAATTCTTCGTTGATAACCCTGGACGTGATATAGTGCTTTCAGCCTTCTTTCATCAAAGAGCATGAGTTCTTCGAACCTGCTTTGCTGCCAATCTGCCTCAGCTATCTGGCACTCAGCCATAATTCGCAATGACGGAACCTCAACTTCGATAGGCAGAACAACCTCCATCCCATAAACCAAGGAATATGGAGTTGCCCCAGTAGAAGTTCGAATTGAAGTCCGGTAGCCCCAAAGAGCAAATGGCAGCTTATCTGGCCAGTCCCTGTAGGTTTCCACCATCTTCTGCAGAATGTGCTTGATGTTCTTGTTGGCAGCCTCAACTTGTAACGACCCCAAAATCCGTATTAGAGATTACCTTTACGGCCTTATAGATTAATACATTTTAATTTAATGATATGTGTTCAAAATGAGGAATTATCTATTGAGCCACGGCTTTTAAAATTTAAATTACCGACCTTTACGGGTTCAGAAATCACAATTGAGGACTTGGATGTGTTAATGGAAATTTTTAGAATTATGTGGAAAATTTAATTGGAAATCTAATTTGTCTGATTCGTTAATGTGCGTTTGGGTGGTTAACTTGGTACTGCAAATTGAGGGCCTTAGAGGCTTCAGAAACCGGAACAGGGGACATATTTATGATCAACATAATTTTTAGAGTTATCTGGGAAGTTTAATTGAAATTTAATTTTGCGCGATTCGTAAGGGCGTGTTTGGCCCTCCGTAGTTGTGATAAAGCTTATATAGCTTATATAGTTACTTATATGTGTGTATGTTAAGTGAGTTGGAGCTTATCATGATTTGGAGTCAACAAAATATCTAGGGGAGAGAGAGACCCGTGAGAAAGAGAGGCCAAGAGAGAGTGAGAGAGAGGGTTCACCATTGTTGAGCTTGATGATAGCTTGAAGAAATTGGAGAGAAGAAGGACAGCAACCATGGAAGCTTGGAGAAATTGAAGAGAACCATGAGGGAATCAAAGAGTGAACTAAGGTAAGGTCAATTATCTTGAATCCTTATGTTTGAGGCATCAATTTCATGAAATCATGATAATAAGGAAGCTTTGAACCCATTTGAGTTAGGGTTCTATGTATTGATTTTCTAAGAATCTCTTCATTGAAGAATTAAAGTCATTAATTTGTTTTTTGAGATTATGATGTTTGATGGAGAATAATGAGGTGAAATTGGTCATGTATTAAATAGTTTTGGGCTTTGAATTACATGTAATTAAGGTTTGATTTTTGAAAATGAGAAGTCCCAAAAATTCTGCCATTTTCGGACTGCTGCTGTCCAGGGCCACGTGCGCACTGTCACGCCGCACGTGCGGCACTGTTCACCCGCACGTGCGGACTGTTCACCGCACGTGCGGGGACAGCTCTGTCCAGCCAACTTTGAATAGGTATATCTTTTGCATCCGGACTCCGTTTTGAGTGATTCTTGAGCCTAAAATCAAGCCCCGGAAGTCTAGTTTCTAATAGCGCTAGTCTCACTCCCAAATTCTAAATACAGAAAAAGTTATACCCAAATTAGTGACGACTGTTCACATTATGTCAATTAGTTTTGTACCATTTCTTCACCTAAACCATTTCCCATCGATGTCTCCCATTTTCTAAGACATGGATTACAACTTATTAAAGAATAATGAGCTTGGTACCACCATGACTAATTGATTGAACGATCAAAGAGAATAAGTAAAAGTATAACCTCATATTATGTGTTGTGCACTGTAATTGTAGGTCGAGACGAGGACATTGTACCGTTACCACCGGGAACCGATCACTGTGAGTAGTAGTACGGTAGTCGTACGTTCAATTATCGTTAATGATTCTTATAAGCAAGTTAACAGTATGTTGATAAAGAATGCTAACGTTGTTTGCAAAATAGCTATAGTGATTCATGACGAACCAAGGGAACGTATAAGCACTATGGAACCATGGTATTCACGTATCTTTGATATCATTCAATCTATATAATGTGCTTACCTTTTGTTAATAATTATCAGAAATGTCCTGTTAAACTTAAGTTACCCATGTTAACTCATGTGAATGATGTAACGGCTACCATTAGTACTCTACTAAGTACAAGTCAAATATGGTAACATATATGAACGATCAAACAAAGAGGTATGCTTCTATATGCTATTAATAGATTAAATGAACTACGCCGTTTCTTAAGAAATAAAGAGCAATTATGTTTATTGTTGAAGAATGGCTTTTGAGTAAATATGAGACAGTTATAGGTTATCAACGGTAGACACCTTTGAAGAATCAGAATAATTGGGAAGCTATGTGTATTCGTGTGAATGGGAAATTATTCAGGAACCAAGACATAAGGGCAAAAGTTTAACATGTTTATGTAAGCCTTATGAGAATGTGAATTATTTTCATCTTTGTTAAGTATACTGTAATGACATGACATGATATAACAAGAAATGCTCTATGTACTGATATGTTACATTTTGACTTAATGAACAATTGTTCATATATGTAAGGTACTCATGATATCCGTAGCACACGGCCCTTACCCGGGGGTAATAATACCGTGGTTCAAGCATGTTACGAGTCCATGTATGTTATAAGTTCAAGTAGGTTATAAGTTCATATATGTTATAAGTTCAAATATGTTACAAATCCATGTATGTTATAAGTTCAAGTATGTTACCAGGCCATGTATGTTACAAGTACAAGTACGTTACAAGTATACGCATGTTACAAGTTCATGTATGTTATCAATTCAAGTATGCTACAAGGTCAAGTATGTTACAAGTATACGCATGTCATAAGTTCATGTATGTTACAAGTTCAAGTATGTTACATATGACTTTTGATTTCTGTTTATGGTTCAAGCATAAGGAACATGTATGATTTAGTTCCATTTATGGTATGACAAGATATGTACATATATGTTTATGGTTCAAGCATAAGGAACATGTATGATTAGTCCATTATGGTATGACAAGATATGTACATTATATCAAGGGCTTTATGCCATACGTTCAAGGGCTTTCATGCCACATGTTTCAAGGGCTTTCATGCCACACGTTTCAAGGGCTTTCATGCCACACGCTTCAAGGGCTTCATACCATATGTTCAAGGGCTTCATGCCATATGTACAAGGGCTATATGCCAACATGTTTAAAAGTTTAATGCTAATATGTTCAAGGGCTATCGCCACTTTGTTCAAGGGCTTAAAGCCATTATGTTCTAAGATATTATGTTTCAAGTCAATATGTTTTAAAACTGGGCCATAGGCCATTCACGAATTAACCTTATGCCTTATTATTTATGTATGCATTGATATGTATTTTAATTCAAGCTGAGCATTGAATCGTTTATGTACTATTATTCATTGAGCTTCGCTCACTTTGTGTTATGTTTGTTCTGTAGGTAATCACTTTGAGAGTCCGTTGTAACCCTTGATGCTCACCCTTCAGTTGTCAACCTCAGTATGCCCAGGCTCCCAGACCAAGTCTATGCATTTATGTCAAGTTTTTGTTAAGATTTTGACTTGCACTTTAATTATTTACCTAAGGTTAAAATGTATGTATATGACCCCTTTCTATACCAATGTTCGATTATACGGTCATGTATGTGTATGGGTATGTGTAAAAAAAAATAAATGGCTCTCACGAATGTGATCCTGGCATGTTAGGTTTAGCTCAATGGATGCTTTTGTATGTTATTTTATAATATTAGATGCTTCCGTTCAGGCCCCATATATTATGTATATCAGGTTTTATGTCCATATCTGCATAGGTCATGCCCGAACTTTTAGGGGCGAGTTTGGGGCGTGACAAGTGGTATCAGAGCACGAGTTGCCATCTCACACACGAATCCATTGAGCTTTAGGATGTCTAGAAAAGACTTAGGTATCATGCATGACATCCTTATTGCATATGAAAGAAAATGATGGCAACATTACATGTAATCTGTTAACGCTAACGATTATGCTCCATGTCTATTGTACAATGTAATTGACTGTTGAGCAGAGCATGGCAAAAATGAGAATAGAGGATCCTACCTCCGCCTGGTTAGACAAAATGAAAAGGGAAAAGGATTGGTAAGGTAATTTTTATGCAAATGAGTAAGTAAGATGTATGTTATCGGTGGTTATTTCTGGATTGATAACTGTTTAGCTGAATTGTTTAAACATTAAGTATGGAATATGTTTAAGGCCAAAATATCCTAACTTTTATGATATGGTTATATTTTTGTGCCGTAGTCAAGTTTAGACCTATAATTTAAAAAAAAAAAAAAAAAAAAAACTATTGTGCTAGGTATGTTGATAAGTTGAGTTTTACATGATAGTTGAATTATATTAAATGTAACTGGCTGTAAGAGATTCCCCTTCGAATTGTATACAAGGTTAATTCAATATAATCTGTTTTGTTATGTGAAATTTGTAATCCGTAATCAGGATTTTGTAGAAAGAATGATTGAACGACATGAAGAACTTTACCCACATTATGTATCCGCCTACATGAGACTTGTAAAGAAGAGGCAGTTAAAAAAACCATTTTTGTGAAATATTTTTTTTATGTAAATATGCAAATGTTTGATATTACAAATTGCCACTTTGGTCCTCTATTTTGTATGGGAAGCTATAATATGAACTGTTCTGTATGATGAGGTAAACTTTGTTCAAAAGGAAGGACATGGAGATATTCTATATTGATGGTACCGATATGTACCCCACGCATGATATGATTACGAATTGACTTACTGTCATATTGAACTGACCTTGCTAAGACTCCGAACTCTAATATTAATGGTCAAATCATTTTGTTGCTACATTATTGAATTCCTAGACATTATGGAATCTGGATGGATGTAATTACTGGCTATTGCTGACCCATGTGGTTGATCTCGTGTCTGATAGTAGGAAAAGAAAGAACCATCTGAATAGTGAAATATTGAAACGCTTAGAAAGTAATAAGGAGATGTTCCACCTCATGGTTATGGTTAGGAATCTGATTTGAAGTGATAAGTTAATTCTGATTATTCGGGCCTTTATTGAAGTTGAGGATTTAAGCCTGACTTTGAATACTCAAAATTTAGACCTCACTTATCCTATCTGTTATGGAAGTAAAGCGCTTGAGGAGATTTCAAAGTACTGGAACCATTGTTTTGACTATCTAATTTATCAATGAGCAAGGGTTATAAAGTCGTTAATGTAGAACTCATTTATTTATTCCAGGCCTAATTGTTGTAGTATGTTTGTACATCGGGAATCCGATTGAGTAATGAACGCTTCCTTAACCTTTGAGGAATTATGCTAATGGGGGTTGTTGTGAACCTAAAGAAATTATGTTTGATAGCTTATGAGTCGCATGCAAGCGAATACTCGAATGAATTCAATTCTGTGAGTAATAAATTGAAATGTACAAGGTTCATGAATAATGAGACGATGTTTACATGATATCGAGTATTTTTTTTTTTTTTATTAATTGGGTTACCAATTAGCTAGTAAAGATGAATTACTTGTGACTCTTGGAGCAAACTCCACGGAATTGATTATATAAGATTGTGAATTTTTAAATAATTGAGAAGTATTGTATATCCAAGGCGAAACGGGACTTGTGGCAGGGTGAATCAAGTTTGGCGGACCAAACTTTTTAAGGTGGGGAGGATGTAACGACCCCAAAATCCGTATTAGAGATTACCTTTACGGCCTTATGGATTAATACATTTTAATTTAATGATATGTGTTCAAAATGAGGAATTATCTATTGAGCCACGGCTTTTAAAATTTAAATTACCGACCTTTACGGTTTCAGAAATCACAATTGAGGACTTGGATGTGTTAATGGAAATTTTTAGAATTATGTGGAAAATTTAATTGGAAATCTAATTGTCTGATTCGTTAATGTGCGTTTGGGTGGTTAACTTGGTACTGCAAATTGAGGGCCTTAGAGGCTTCAGAAACCGGAACAGGGGACATATTTATGATCAACATAATTTTTAGAGTTATCTGGGAAGTTTAATTGAAATTTAATTTTGCGCGATTCGTAAGGGCGTGTTTGGCCCTCCGTAGTTGTGATAAAGCTTATATAGCTTATATAGTTAATTATATGTGTGTATGTTAAGTGAGTTGGAGCTTATCATGATTTGGAGTCAACAAAATATCTAGGGGAGAGAGAGACCCGTGAGAAAGAGAGGCCAAGAGAGAGTGAGAGAGAGGGTTCACCATTGTTGAGCTTGATGATAGCTTGAAGAAATTGGAGAGAAGAAGGAGAGCAACCATGGAAGCTTGGAGAAATTGAAGAGAACCATGAGGGAATCAAAGAGTGAACTAAGGTAAGGTCAATTATCTTGAATCCTTATGTTTGAGGCATCAATTTCATGAAATCATGATAATAAGGGAAGCTTTGAACCCATTTGAGTTAGGGTTCTATGTATTGATTTTCTAAGAATCTCTTCATTGAAGAATTAAAGTCATTAATTTGTTTATTTTGAGATTATGATGTTTGATGGAGAATAATGAGGTGAAATTGGTCATGTATTAAAAGTTTTGGGCTTTGAATTACATGTAATTAAGGTTTGATTTTTGAAAATGAGAAGTCCCAAAAATTCTGCCATTTTCGGACTGCTGCTGTCCAGGGCCGCACGTGCGGCACTGTTCACCCGCACGTGCGGGGACAGCTCTGTCCAGCCAACTTTGAATAGGTATATCTTTTGCATCCAGACTCCGTTTTGAGTGATTCTTGAGCCTAAAATCAAGCCCCGGAAGTCTAGTTTCTAATAGCGCTAGTCTCACTCCCAAATTCTAAATACAGAAAAAGTTATACCCAAATTAGTGACGACTATTCACATTATGTCAATTAGTTTTGTACCATTTCTTCACCTAAACCATTTCCCATCGATGTCTCCCATTTTCTAAGACATGGATTACAACTTATTAAAGAATAATGAGCTTGGTACCACCATGACTAATTGATTGAACGATCAAAGAGAATAAGTAAAAGTATAACCTCATATTATGTGTTGTGCACTGTAGTTGTAGGTCGAGACGAGGACATTGTACTGTTACCACCGGGAACCGATCACTGTGAGTAGTAGTACGGTAGTCGTACGTTCAATTATCGTTAATGATTCTTATAAGCAAGTTAACAGTATGTTGATAAAGAATACTAACGTTGTTTGCAAAATAGCTATAGTGATTCATGACGAACCAAGGGAACGTATAAGCACTATGGAACCATGGTATTCACGTATCTTTGATATCATTCAATCTATATAATGTGCTTACCTTTTGTTAATAATTATCAGAAATGTCCTGTTAAACTTAAGTTACCCATGTTAACTCAAGTGAATGATGTAACGGCTACCATTAGTACTCTACTAAGTACAAGTCAAATATGGTAACATATATGAACGATCAAACAAAGAGGTATGCTTCTATATGCTATTAATAGATTAAATGAACTACGCCGTTTCTTAAGAAATAAAGAGCAATTATGTTTATTGTTGAAGAATGGCTTTTGAGTAAATATGAGACAGTTATAGGTTATCAAGAGTAGAAACCTTTGAAGAATCAGAATAATTGGGAAGCTATGTGTATTCGTGTGAATGGGAAATTATTCAGGAACCAAGACATAAGGGCAAAAGTTTAACATGTTTATGTAAGCCTTATGAGAATGTGAATTATTTTCATCTTTGTTAAGTATACTGTAATGACATGACATGATGTAATAAGAAATGCTCTATGTACTGATATGTTACATTTTGACTTAATGAACAATTGTTCATATATGTAAGGTACTCATGATATCCGTAGCACACGGCCCTTACCCGGGGGTAATAATACCGTGGTTCAAGCATGTTACGAGTCCATGTATGTTATAAGTTCAAGTAGGTTATAAGTTCATATATGTTATAAGTTCAAATATGTTATAAATCCATGTATGTTATAAGTTCAAGTATGTTACCAGGCCATGTATGTTACAAGTACAAGTACGTTACAAGTATACGCATGTTACAAGTTCATGTATGTTATCAATTCAAGTATGCTACAAGGTCAAGTATGTTACAAGTATACGCATGTCATAAGTTCATGTATGTTACAAGTTCAAGTATGTTACAAGTATGACTTTTGATTTCTGTTTATGGTTCAAGCATAAGGAACATGTATGATTTAGTTCCATTTATGGTATGACAAGATATGTACATATATGTTTATGGTTCAAGCATAAGGAACATGTATGATTTAGTTCCATTTATGGTATGACAAGATATGTACATATATATTCAAGGGCTTTATGCCATACGTTCAAGGGCTTTCATGCCACACGTTTCAAGGGCTTTCATGCCACACGCTCCAAGGGCTTCATGCCATATGTTCAAGGGCTTCATGCCATATGTACAAGGGCTATATGCCAACATGTTTAAAAGTTTAATGCTAATATGTTCAAGGTCTATCGCCACTTTGTTCAAGGGCTTAAAGCCATTATGTTCTAAGATATTATGTTTCAAGTCAATATGTTTTAAAACTGGGCCATAGGCCATTCACGAATTAACCTTATGCCTTATTATTTATGTATGCATTGATATGTATTTTAATTCAAGCTGAGCATTGAATCGTTTATGTACTATTATTCATTGAGCTTCGCTCACTTTGTGTTATGTTTGTTCTGTAGGTAATCACTTTGAGAGTCCGTTGTAACCCTTGATGCTCACCCTTCAGTTGTCAACCTCAGTATGCCCAGGCTCCCAGACCAAGTCTATGCATTTATGTCAAGTTTTTGTTAAGATTTTGACTTTCACTTTAATTATTTACCTAAGGTTAAAATGTATGTATATGACCCCTTTCTATACCAATGTTCGATTATACGGTCATGTATGTGTATGGGTATGTGTAAAAAAAAATAAATGGCTCTCACGAATGTGATCCTGGCATGTTAGGTTTAGCTCAATGGATGCTTTTGTATGTTATTTTATAATATTAGATGCTTCCGTTCAGGCCCCATATATTATGTATATCAGGTTTTATGTCCATATCTGCATAGGTCATGCCCGAACTTTTAGGGGCGAGTTTGGGGCGTGACACAACTGCTCTGTTGGTTTGCGGCCGATATGTAGATGACTTATGAAAAGCCACGTTGTACTTCCCCAACAAGTCGATCACCTCCTTCTTGAAGTGGGATCCATTATCCGAAATAATCTCATTCGAGACCCCATAGCGACAAATAATGTTGTTCATGATGAACTTAGTGACATGCGATGCCTTCAACACCACGTAAGATTGGGCCTCAACCCACTTCGTGAAGTAGCCTATCGCTACCAGAATGTACTCATGCCTGTTGGACCCCTTCGGAGTGACAGCCCAATTACATCAATCCCCTAGACTGAAAAAAGGCCATGGCGAAGTCATGTTGTACAGCTTCGATGGCGGAATGTTCATGCGGTTTGCATGGATCTGGCATTTGTGGCATCGCTGAACAAAGCCAATACAATCCTCCTCCATGGTTGACCAGTAATAACCTTGTCTAAGGATCTTTCGAGCTAGCATCACCCCGCTCATGTGCGCTCCGCACTCTCCTCCATAGATGGCCTCCATCAAGTGCTTGGATTCTTCAGTATCAACACATAGCTTATGCATCCCGAGATGACCCCTCTTGTACAGTTTACCCCCGCAGATGATGAACTGAGCAGCCATTCTTTGAATTGCCCTATTTTCTTTGGCATTTGCCCCTGGTGGATAAGCTTCCTTTTCCAAGAAGTTCCAGATGTTGTAATACCAGGGGTTCTGATCATGTACCTCATCTATGGCAGCAATCAGCTCATAGCCTGGCACAAATTTCTGTTCAATGATGATCAGACGCATCCGGACTCCAAAAGAGATGTCTATCATAGAAGATAGAGTTGCTAATGAATCAGCGAACCTGTTGTTCTCTCTTAACAGATGAGCGAAGTTCAGTTTCTTAAACCGAGAAATCAGAATGTCCAAGGTCTGGTTATAGATTCTCATCTTTTCTCCTTTAACTTTCCAATCTCCTTTAGCTTGAGATATAACAAGGTTCGAGTCCCCGATGACATCCAACCGTTTTGCCCCTAGTTCTAGGGTGGCTTCCAATCCAGCAATACAAGCCTCATACTCTGCCTCATTGTTCGACACTTTGAACCGGAGTTTGAATGCTAAGGGTATACGGGAATTGTCGGGTGCTATCAGCAACACCCCTATCCCATACCCGTATTGGTTTGACGCTCCGTCAAAGTACATCGTCCAAGTCTCTTCTTCGACATGCAAAATGGCCTCGTTTGGGAATAGATATTCAACTGCCTCATCTCCCTCCACTGGGTGGTCGGCTAGGAACTCCGCTACCGCTCTCCCTTTCACTGACTTGTGCGTCATGTACTTCAGATCAAATTCAGAAAGCAGAAACAACCAACGAGCTAGCCTACCCGTAAGTGCCGGTTTCTCGAAGAGATATTTGATGGGATCTAATCTCGAAACCAGTATTACAGAGTGAGCTAACAGGTAGTGCCTCAACTTCCTGGTAGCCCATACCAAGGCCAGACAAGCCTTCTCTACCGGAGTGTAGCGGGTCTCGTAATCCAGTATTTTCTTGCTCAGGTAGTAGATAGGCTTCTCCACTTTGTCGTCAGACTCCTGTGCAAGCATGCAGCCCATTGTTGTTTCAGTCACTGATAGGTACAGAATCAACGGTTTCCCTGGCTCAGGCGGTGACAACACAGGTGGGTTCTGTAAATATTGTTTGATCTGCTCGAAAGCAACCTGGCATCGGTCGTCCCATTGGAACTTCTTTCCTTTCTTCAGGAGACCAAACAGTGGTTCACAAGTCAAGGTTAATTTTGCAATAAACCATCTTATGAATTGCACTTTACCCAGAAAGCCTCGCACCTCCTTTTCAGTCCTCGGTGGTAGCATTTCTAAGATGACCTTGATTTTGGAAGGATTGACCTCGATACCCCTTTGTGTGATCAAGAACCCCAGCATTTTCCCTGATATAACACCTAATGTACATTTCTGAGGATTCAGCCGCAACCGATACTCCCTGATCCGTTGGAAGAATTTTTGCAAGGCGGTGTAGTGGCCCTCTCTTTCCTTGGACTTGACAATCATGTCGTCCACGTACACCTCAACCTCTTTATGGATCATATTGTGCAAAATCATGGTCGCAACCCATTGATATGTAGCCCCAGCATTCTTCAAGCCAAACGGCATCACCCTATAACAATAGGTTCCCCACGGGGTGGTGAAAGCAGTCTTTTCCTTGTCTTCGGGTGTCATCAAAATGTGATTGTAGCCTGAAAACCCATCCATGAACAAGAGCAGCGCATGCCCAGCAGTGAAGTCCACTAACTTGTCGATATGCGGCAGAGGAAAGTCGTCCTTCGGACTGGCTTTGTTCAAATCCCTGAAGTCCACACATACCCGAATTCTGCCGACCTCCTTCAGCACCGGAACTATGTTGGCCAACCAAGTTGGGTACTCAGATACTAACTGGAACCCTGCGTCAATCTGCTTGGTGACCTCTTCTTTGATTTTCAGAGCTCAGTCCAGGCAGATCCCTCGGAGCTTCTACTTAACAGGTCGGCCTCTGGGTCAAAAGGGATCTGGTGCTGTACAATCTCAAGATCAATTCCAGGCATGTCTTCGTAGGACCACGCGAAAACATCTTTTAAATCTTTTAATAAAGCGACTAAGTGCTCGCGCTCTTCTGAAGACAACGTGGACCCGATCTGGACCAGCCGCGGGTCCTTTTCAGTACTAACATTAATTGTGGTGATTTCATCAACCAAAGGTTTTACAAACCTCTCCTGCTCTTGATCAATCAAACGTTGTAAAATCGGAGGAATTTCTTCATCGTCGTTTTCATCAAAATTTTGAAAATCCTGATTAATGCAATAAATTAAAGGCACAAAAAAGTACTCAGAAGCCACAGCCATACTATTCTCATTAATAACATCCAGTCCGCCTGATTCCTCTGTTACAACAGACTCAAAGGAAAAAGAAAAAGATGACCTGGACAGGATAGTGGCATCCGGGTTATCACCCCCAGGAATACCGGACTCAGACTCAGAAGAGCTGGAATCTGATTCCGACTCCACAGACTTAGTGGAATCAGATTCCGGCTCACTACTTGACCCAGAACTGTTCGATAAAAAGCCCTCCTCGTATTGCCAGACGAGGGAGGGTGCGATGGATGCATCGAGAATGCCTGAAGATGGGCCCACGGCCACTTAATCCCCGATCATGGAAGCTGAGAAGTTATCCCCCAAGCACTCCGATACGATCTGAGGATCTAAGAGGAGACAAGCCAGTGCCACCTCCATCTCAATTTATGTGCTCTCAGAATCCTCCTTCTTGGACTGCTCAGTCTCAGCTGGTGGGTCTGTCTGCTCTTCGGCAACTTCATCCCCGGACAACTGAAGATCAAAAAAGATTTCGAAGTCGGGCAGACGCCGCTTCTCTAAATTCAACCAGGGCTCCGGAAAGCCGCAAAACGGGAAGTCTTCCCCCTTCCGGACAAAGCGTCCGTTTAGGGTCCCCTGGATAGGCCTATGCACCAACTCGTAGTGCTTCCCGACTTGCTTTGCCTTGGCTCTTCCGGCCATCTCTCTTCATTTCCTCGCCCAATCCTCTTTAGTAAGCAGATAACCTAATCCAAAGGTATATGGGTTATGCGGCATTTCGGCCAACGCTGCGATGCCCTTCCGACCACTTCGCCCTAATCCCATCCCGGGGATGTGTTGAAGCTTGTTCATAAGGTAGACAGACTGTGCACTGACGCATAGCCCCTCATCAACCGCTAGCATATCCTGTATAACTCGGGCCTCAGCTAGGGTGAATCCTGACAAAAATACATCTTCCGCGCCATGCTCAATCTCCAAAACTAGTGTAGAAACCTCTAGCGGCGGATGTATCGAAGAATTCCCAAAAACGATTGCCACCCCCTTCCCGTGGGGGTACTTCAGCATTTGGTGTAAGGTGGAAGAGACGGCTTTCACCTAGTACAGCCACGGCCACCCAAGGAGTAGATTGAAGGTTGCGAGAACATCCAAGACATGAAACTCAATGTCCTGTTGCCCTGGACCAACCTGAGTCTTAATCCGTACGGTCCCCATCACCTCCCGACTGGTATTATCATAGGCCCGAATCACTTGAGCCGTAGGCACGAAATCCATGAGCTTCAACCCGATAGCATACGCCGTTCTCGACGGACATACATTGATTGCGGACCCCATGTCGACCAGGACCACCGGTATCCATTTCTCTCTACAATCCACAGAGATGTAGAGTGCTTTGTTATGATCTGAGTCCTCGGGCGGTAATTCTTTGTCGGTGAAGGTCAAGGTTGGGGAAACTCCCCCCGGGAAAACCAGCCCTACCAACTGTTCGGGTGTGGTATCAATTGAAAGTTTCGCCTTGTCCATGGCAGAAAGGACAACTTGTTTGTGAACTCTCGAGGCCATAAGCAGTCCCCAGATGGAGATGTCTGCTTGGATTTTCTTAAGTTGCTTCAGCACAGCTTCCTCCTCTAGCAGCTTTTCTTTCTGCCTCTCTGGTTCTTTGTCCTTCCCGGACGCCTCTGTCTGGTCCAAGTGTGGAGGTTTGAAATACCACTCACTCCTGGTCATATGGTCAACCTCCTCAACATACCAGGTGTCATTTGGTTGGTTGTGTCCCCAATCTTCGTCAGTGTGAGTAAGACGTAAGTCGTCGTCTTCCCACCACATCCCGTCGGCAACCGACAGACAACTGTCCGGTTTTGTTGCAACTATTTCTGTGCTCACAGCACATTTCATCCCTGCAGGGGCTTTGGCCTTCCTAGCCCTCTCAAGATCCTCGATCTTGTCTTGCTCAAGCCGCTTCGATGCAGCCTCCTGTTCAGTGTCTACTGTACTCAAACTGCCTGGATCCCGAGCAAAATTCTTCGCACTGGTGCTCTCCGGCGATTCTTCCTGATTCTTGGCCATTCCAGCCACTGCTGATGTTCTCGTTCCTAACGGTCCCTGTTCTGGCTGAGATTCCTTAACAACATCTGGCTGGTCACTGAGCCACCCCATATTCTCTGCCAATCCATCCAAGTCGAACTAGTTGATGTTCACATCCCCTGAGTCCTACTCTTCAAAGAACTGCAGATTTGCAATGTCCTCTTCCAACTCTGCTAGGTCATCTAGCCCCTGACCAGGTCCATCCTCCCGGACCACGCTAATTTCTGCTCCAACTGGCAACTCTACCTTTGGCTTGACCTGATTCGACGATACAATATAACCACTCGGGTTGTATGCTCCCTCAGTAAAGCTCCCATATCCCTCAAGTTCTGAATCAACATTCCCATCTGCCTCCAAAGTCATCCCAGTTCTGTCTTCGACAGTCACCACTATCAGTTCAGGTTGGGTTTGAGAGATGCTCAACATGCACAAGTCCGTGCTGTCTGGGATGAACACCTCAGGCTTGGGTAGGTGGGAGGGCGTGATGTATATGCTTGGGTCATATGGAATGGCCGCGGTTTGGATCAGGTTGATGTGCTTGGGTGGTGGAGCTTGGTTATGTGGTGGGAGTGGGTTGGCGGTGACATTTGGTTTGTCGGGAGGTACAATCACCTTGTTGTCAATGAGATCCTGAATCTCATGATGCAGTCTGAAGCATTAGTGGGTGTCGTGACTATGCTGTTGGTGAAAGGCACAATATTTGGCCGGGTTATGGATTGGTGGGAGGTTATTTGGTAGTGGGCGCGGTTCCAGAGGCTTCAGATGCCCCTTTCTAATTAGAACCCCGAGAGCTTTGGACAAAGGCATATACAATGGGGTAAAAGTCCTCTGGCCCTGGGGTGGGTATTTGGCTGTTTGTAAGCTGGTACCGGACACACCGGTGAAGGGTGTAGCTGTAGCTGTTTTTGGAGTAGTGGTGGTGACCATGCCCACATCAGAAGTTCTGGCAGCTACAGCACTACTCGTGCCTGCATTCGAACTGCGTGTAAATGCTCTCTTGGGCTGTTCCCTGTCTTGGTCGATCAGACCCTGCTTTATAGCGTCCTCAATCTGTACCCCAATCTTGTGTAAATCCGCAAATGTGGGAAAGGGTAAGACGATCATTTTTTGCATCATCTTGGGTTGAAGGTTGCGCACAACCATCCTTATCTGATCCTTCTCCAATGGCCGAGTTGTCATCATGGAGGCCTTGGCCCTCTATCGAGTGACAAAGTCAGAAAAGCCTTCTTTCGGCTCTTGCCTGGTCACCTTAAGATCACGGGTCGTGACCTCGATCTGGGTGTTGTATGAATATTGTGCGACAAAGGCCTCAGCCATTTCCTCCCAACTTCTTTTCACTGAGTCCTCCAGCTTGGCGTACCGAATGGCCGCAATACTCGACAAGGTCCAGCCAAAGAGTGATAGTTTCTGGAGTCTCATCAAGCCCATCGGGCGCAAAATATCCAAGAACAGCCTCAGATGAGCCATAGGGTCGCCCGAACCGTCAAAACGGTCTATGTGGGGCATCTTAAACCAGTCCGGCAAAGTCACCGCCGAATCGGTGTATCCATCCTCTATGTCTGGAATGGAATTGACCCCCTGGGCCCGTTTAAACAGCTTTTCAAGCTTACTCATCTTCAGAGCGGTTGGGTCCATCTCAGATTGAAACGGTGTATCTGTTGAGAAGGCCGGTGTCTTTGAAATCTGCGGTAGAACTGGTGGTGGGACTGGCCCTGTTGGAACTTTTGTATTCTCCTAGACGTAAGCTGTTTCCCCGGGTGTTAGAACCCTAGGTGGGGGTGGAGGTGGATGCGAAGCAGATGCTCCGGCTTGTTGTGGTTGCTGCTGTTGTTGGAGCCTAGCAATCAGTTCTGTCTGTTGGGCTACAACCTCTGCCTGACGCGCGGCAACCTCTGCTTGGCGGGCAGCATCCCGCTGCATGGTCTCTTGGAGCTGACGCATCATGTCCTCCATACTTTCTATAAGGTGCTGATCTAACTGAATAGGTGTATCCTCTGTATGGTAGAAACAGAAATCTGATCCCTACTGTGCACAGGTGGAGTAGACAAAGACCTCTGAATTGGTAACCGCTGTACTGGTGATCTGTGCCTGGATGACCTCCGTCTTGTAACTGGGGGTAATGACACAAACACTAGTTGTCTGTCAACTAGATCCTCAGATTGGGAAAGCCTTCTACCTCTAGTCCAGAGTGCTCGGGGGGTATCTGCCTTTTCGGAAGTAATTGTGCTATACTACCTTGCAAAAAGATAAATAAAGCAAAATAAGGAAACAAACAACCAGAAAAACGAACAACATTTTGGCTTAAAATAAAGACAACACACAGTTGACATTGTAAGCTGAATACATTGTTCTCAACACTGATTACTGCCCCCAAATCACTGCCTCAAATCTGATATCCCCAAATACTGATGTCCTCAGACCGATACTCAGACTTGCAAATTGATAAATGCATTCCTGTAGAGACACACTCTAAAAGCACATAGCAAGCAAGTGAGAGCCAAAACACCCCTATGGAGAGGTAGGGTTTCCCTGTCCTATCTTGTCAGGAGCTAGGGTTTCACTATGCACACAACGGTTTTCAACCAACCTACAATCGGGTAAGTAACATGTCCTAGTTTGGAATGGTCACTACAGATTTTGATATGCACTAGGTCAAATGGTCAAAAAGGGTGCCTCGGTAAAACAGAGGTTTGTGTTCCCATCGTGGCAGAGCCCATAACCAGTTAGCCTTATGGCACGCTTTTCCAAGCAAGCCTCCGGCAAATTGTTCAGGAATAGCAGACGGCAAACACGGTGTTCTAGGCACACCAATGCAAATACAAATGCAAAGAAACACATAAGTGTAGACAAAACAACATATCATGAGTTCGAGTCAAGTTCTCTAAATCCCCAGCGAAGTCGCCAGAAACTGTAGACCGCCCCAAACTCTCTCCGCGTGCCCCCCTTTTTGGAGAGGGCGCGAATTGTAGTTCTAGCTACTACAGTTCGGACTCCTGTCACGATTCTGAATCTAATCACACAAAGTGCAATGTAAGACTGATAAATCACCAAAGAGTCCAAATCTGGCAAATCGTTCTGAAAAATCAATTCTGAATCAAAAAGCGCCAAACATGGACTGCTTTGCCAGATTTCAGAGTCGCCACCTAAATATTTTGTTTTGGGAAATTTAGGAAACCCTGACTCGTGCCTAAGGCCACGTGTCCGCCATCACCAAAGTTGTCTCGGCTCGGGAACTTGGGTACGAGAGGGGAAGGTCTTGAAATGAGCACCCCCACTCACCCGATCAAAGATCGGCCTCTACTAACATGATATGTTGTTTTTGAAAACACATGTGTTCTTATTCCGATTATTAGCTTAACATTGCTATGTAATGCACACAACACACAAGTATAGACTCAATCGCAAGAATTGGAACAAAACAACTCATGTTTGTTTTTCGAAAATGGTTTGAAAGATGCTACCCTCAAGTAGACTAAGACGCGGATTTGCCACCCTCAAGTGGGCTTAAAACTCACATTTTCATGAATTGTTCCAATTCAAGCAATGAAGCCTTCATCCACAAGCATTCATGTAGTTAATCACTTAAGCACATAGCCTCATGGCAAGCATGTTATCATGGCAGTCACTTACACACATGCAACGATACTAAAGCATAAACACTTACAGTGTACTCCGAGCCAAAACAAAGAACTAGTTAGAAATCATGCATGATCCTAGCTATGTTAAAATGCCTAATGCAACATATGCAGAAATGCAACTAAATAGGCTCGGCTATTCTAAGATGGCATATGAATGCAACACTCGATAACATGTTGTTGATCACGTATTCAAGAAAGCGTATTGAAATACGATGCAGTTTGAATGATGCGCCGAGCTGGGTGCATGCAAGACAAAATGAATCACGCACGCATGCAAGCATAAGTATGCTAATTGAAATATGCCCTAAACTAACCATCAAAAGTTGATAAGTAAAAGGGAGAAAGACGTGGGGTTGGAAGACATTCACACACACACGCACACTTATTACAAAATTTGCCCTCTCGACGTAGCGTCCGAATGAATTAGCTAACTAGCTACGCTAATTAAACTAACTATTACAAATCAACTAATTAACTATGCTAAGCTAATTAATTATTACAAAACTTTAACTAATTAAACAAATCAAGTAAGTTACAAAGCCAATTAAACTTAACAAATAAAGCTTTAAAATATGCTGCCATAGCTCTGTTTGGAAAAAGGACATGCATGCACTTGGTTTCGCGCCCCGAAAAGCTCTCCGGATGCTCTTTAGAGGCTCTGTTTGCAGGGTGTCTTCCAATTCTTGTTACTGAAACTTACCAAAACAGTGCTGGGGAGTGCACCAGTGGCCTGCCGGCCAAGAATGGTGGCTGCCGACCCCCCTGCTGGCCAAGGATGGACACTGCAGGCCACAGATGAAAGGATGCCGGCCATCAGTGAGAGGGTTCCGACCACTGGTGTGCTTTGACACCAAGCTGCAATAGAGCACAAAATAGAGAAAATGGAGGGTCTCCCTAGAACATGTATGTACTATGTCCCTCCATATCACCTCAAAACATCAAGGGGAGGCATAATTGGATCCAAGACCATCAATCGAGCATCGCAATGCGTGATAGCCAAAGATCCAATTTGTACAAACTCAATAAATGCATGACAAACAAGACACTTAGACCATCTCCTTATCATGAGAGATCAAAGGCAATGGAGACCAAGGGAGATTGACTCATTTCATCACTTAAAGTATGAAATGAGCTAATCCACCTTGTGTTCAACACAACATCCGATTGAACACAATGCAAAGCAAGCAACATGACATGCAAACAACATGCTAATCTTGGCATGAAATGCAAGACTCTAATCATGCAAACACTCATGCTCAACATGCTAGAATACTTAAGCATTAAAAGCTAGTGAAGTGTATTACACTAGAGGCATGCAAGACAATGCTCAAATGGCCAAACCAGCCCCAAACAGACCTTATGCATGCCAAAACAGTGGCCAAAACATGTTGGAATTGAAGCCCAAAGGACTAGGAGAACATGCACACATGTTGGGCCACAAACAAGGTACAATGCTAAACCCTCAAACACAATCAAAGAGTGATACACATGAGAAGATGGCAATGCTATATGCTTTGAAATCAAATGTTAAATGATGCCAAATCATCCAAATACCACAAATAAGGCATGCTAGAAGGCTCAAAACTCAAGACTAGCTAAGGCACTTACACCATAGCCATATCAAGCAAGCCCCAAAGGGCCAAGACGACTCAAAAAAGTCCCAAGGTAGGTCAAAACAAGGCCAAAAACATGCTTGAACATAGCCAACATATGCTAGAATAAAAGGCCAAAACACCAAGCATGCAAGGCCAAAAAGTGGGATTACACTACAAGTGTAAGAAGCAAATGAGGGATGCTTTAACCAACCAAAAACAGAGTTGTATCATGGCAAAATTAGACCAAAAATATGCTGAGATGGTAGCCCAAAAGCTAAGGCATGCATGCATACATATTAGGCCATGATCAAGGCACAAAGCATAACCCTCCAAAGCATTGAAAGAGTGACCCATGTGAGAGTATGGCTATGCTATACACACTAAAATCATGTGAGAAGTGAGGCCAAAGCATGCAAACAACTCAAGTAAAGCATGCTAGAGACTTTGAAACTCAAAGCTAATGAGCAATATTGCACTATGGCTATACAAAGCAAGGCATGCATGACCAAAACCACTTAAAATAGAGCTTAAGCATGGCAAAACATGAGTAAAAGCTTGCTGGAGTAGAGCCAAAAACATGCTAAAATGGTGGTCCAAAGCATAGAGCATGTTAGGCTAACTAAGAGGATTGCACTACAAGTATGAGATGCAAGCAAACAATGACCAAACCAGCCAAAAACAGAGTTATTGCAGGTCCAAAAAGTCACAAAAAAAAGCTTGAGCAAAGCCACAAAGGAATATAAACACATGCTCATTTGGTGAGCCATCAACACATACATGCAAGACAAGAGGAGAGGGGACCACCCCCTCCCATTTTGGGTCTCAAAACCCACTTTCCACCACTGAAATTCCTCTAGAATTCAGTGGTGAAAAGGACAAATAAAGATGAACTCAAAGGCCTTAAAGGATGGCTCCAAGCCTCAGCAAATAAGGCACACAAGAAGGTAGAACACTCTCAATACCAAAGAGGCCTCAAACAACCATCTTAAACACTTGAAAACAAAGCTTTTTGTAGTTGAAAGCAAGGCCTAAAACAATATGCAAGGATGGCCAAATAAGCAATGAAAATAAAGCTTTAAAGAGGATATGAGGCTCACCCTTGAAGCACAGTAATAACAGCAAGTTTCTGAGGGAAAACCAAGCTAAAACCACTCAAATACAACCTCCAAGAACCTCAGCTCAAGAGTGAAGGTGTTTCACTACGTGCTTTAGTGCAAAAGTGTGAAGAAAACTTACTTTAAGGCACAAACTAGTATAAATATAGAGAGAGAGTGAGAAATATATATAGAGATATATATATATATATATATTTAGCCCTAAAAATGCTGAACATCTGGAAAGGGGGAGGAGCCTCCCCTTATATAGAGGCATGTAATGCAAAGCTTGTTTAACAAGCTTGAAATGGCCTCCATCCCTCCATACACGTGTATGGAGGATGGATCAGTGAAAAACAATTGGCTCAAAAGATCTAGCACGAAATCAGCTAAAACAAGGTGTTCTGCCGGCCATCAGTGGTGGCTGGCAGTGCCTCATTGATGGCCTGCGGGCCTTGTCAATGGTCGGCACGGATAAATGCATGGCCGACAGTGCCAAAAAGTGGCCGGCAGTGCACTACAATAAGCATGCTGAAAGGACCAACACATGGTCCAAAAAAATGGGGCAGAAAGGATACAGGGTTTGGAAAGCTCAAACCTGTGACGTTCTGCCGCCAAAATTTGAGTACTCGACGAGCAATCGAACTTGTCATTGGATGTACCTGCAGGCATATCCATGTCTTGAGGACGGTCAAAAATGGGGTGTCTACAGGCGTCAACACCTCGAATTCTAAGTTTCTTAAGGAACTAGTTTGCCTAAACCGAAATCTGACTCTAACTCCCAAACCAAGAACCTGATTCGAGTCCCGTCTTCTCCGACAAGTCTCTCGTGCCAAGGCGGTCGTGTGTGCCAAGTTTTGTGCTAATTTGACATCGTTGGTGATTTTGGGGCGTCAACCCCTCAAATTCTATGTTTCTTAAGGAATTAGTTTGCCTAGAACGAAATCTAGCTCTAACTTCTAAATAGAGAACCCTGTCTCTCGTGCGAAGGTGATCGTGTGTGCCAAGTTTCGTGCTAATCCGACGCCGTTTGGTGATTTTGGGGTGTCAACAGCTCGAATTCTAAGTGTCACGCCCCAAACCCACCCCTAAAAGTTTGGGCATGATCACTTCAGAAACGGATAGTTAATTCGATACATACAATATATGGGGCCTGAATGGAAACATTTAATAACATAAAATAATATAAATTAACGTCCATCGAGCTCATACCTATATGCCAGGATCTCAATGTGCCATGAAACAGTTCCAACTATGATAGACAGATATACAAGAAGTAGATATTTGTAGTCCCACAATAACATATATGGACATATGTACAGAACCAGCCTCGCATGTGGGCATACAACAAAAATGTTGGTAAAGAAGGTTATACACGACCAATTAAAAGATTAAAGACCAAACTAGGGGTCGCTACGGAAACACTACACAACACATAAGCTTCTTCACATTGCTTGACCAGAAAGGAGTGACCAAAGCTGGACTAAGGCCGACCTCCAGGTTGATTACCTATAGAGACAGACATAACACAAAGTGAGCGAGGCTCAGTGAATAATAGTACTTAAACAATTTAATGAATAAACTTGAATTATAATGTGTAAAAGGACAGAGGTCACATGGTTAATCTTTTCCTGTAAATATTTCCAGAATGGCCTTGGGCCCAATCTTTATACAAAGTGGCTTCAAGCCTAGTATCACACAGAACGGTCCAACAGATTTCACAGATTGGCCTTAGGCCTAATAGATTACACAGATTGGCCTTAGGCCTAACAGATTTCACAGATTGGCCTTAGGCCTAATGGATTGCACAGATTGGCCTTAGGCCTAACAGATATCAACAGAATAGACTAGTCTCAGAGTCATACAGATGCACACAGATTCTTTCAACATTCACATAAGTTTGCACCATTGACTTGTGATTAACAGAGTGTTGACAGATTTTACAGATGGACCTCTGGCCCAGCAGACTTTACAGATTGGCCTCTGGCCCAGATATCAGCAAAGCAGAGTGTTTCCAGAGTTTTACAATGTATACAGATTTTCTAATCGTCCATAAAGGCGAGCATAGTCAATTTTTGAATAACAAAGCGTTAATGATAATTATTAACCATAAGCAAATGTGCTACTATAGTACTATTACTCACAGTGCTGTGGTAGAGTGGCAGCTTCTTTCGGTATGTGCCCTACATACACACGCAGTTCCCGAATTAGTTCGTTTTCCTTGTTAAACAATATTCAGTTCATTTCGCTTCGAATGAATTTACAACCATTCTAAAAGTATCAAATAATTATTTTAATAATATCAGAGGGTCAAACACGTAAAACAGAGCAGACAAGATTTTCCAGCATGGGCCGCACGTGCGGCTATGAGCCCTGTACGTGCGGCAGTGGTTCCCGCACGTGCGGCTGTGAGGTCTCGCACGTGCCTTTTTTCCAGTAGCCAAAACCCAAAATCCCCTGTTTTCCGCACGTGCGGCAGTGCTTCCCGCACGTGCGGCTGTGAGCCCCGCACGTGTGGCGATTCTGCCCAATTTGCAATCTGAAATTCCAGCAAAAACCCCTCTTGGTAGATATATAGCAAGGCCCAAAATAGGTACATTTAATGCAAGAACAGGGTTCAAAATTACATAAGGATGAATCACAAATTTACTTGAGTCCTTAACTACTTTGGATTCACAATCATAATCAACTACAATCCAATTCTTTCATGTTGATGGCCATCATTAATATAAGAACAATATATATATCACCATGTGAGTTCAACTTGGAAAACAAAGAATAAAGTATAATTTCCCCCACATAGCTCAAATCAACCTTCAAAACAAACAATGATAAGCACAATTTTCCCAATTGAGTAAGTATCACACACAAAATTTCCACCACAAACCCTAGTTCTCACAATTGAAAGGGAATTCTTACACAAGTTCAAGAAAGGGCTTATGTAAAGTAATTCTTACATACCTTGGGTCAATCACTAGAGACCCTCTCAATTTTCCCAATCTTCTTCCTTGAAGAGCTTCTCCTCTTCCTCTCAAACTCTCTTCTTCTCTCTAATCCTCTCTGAGGAGATATTTTATATAATGGCTCTAAATCAAATATGTAAAGAACATAGATATATATCTAAAATGTGAATAAGAAAGAAAATCAATCAGTTTAATCGTTCCAAATTGAAATTTCACAGAAAATCATATTATGACCTAAAAATCATGCTGATCTTAAATATAAAATCAATTTCAGATTATTAAGCTTCTATGGCTTTCAATTTCTGATCCAAACATTAGGATTGTAACAGATATTTCTCTTATTAGACAGATACGCATCTATAAGCGTGAGATTCACTTAATTAAACTTGATTTCACGTGGAATTTCACATTACTCAGATAAAGGCACATAATATGAGACTAAAAGTATACCAGAAAGCATATAAGAGGGTCGGGTTATTACACCAAGTGTCTTAAGGAACTAGTTTGCCTAGACCGAAATCCGGCTCTAACTCCCAAACCGGGAACTCGATTCGAGTCTCGTCTTCTCCCAAAAGTCTCTCATGCCAAGGCGATCGTGTGTGCTAAGTTTCGTGCTAATCCGACGCCGTTTGGTGATTTTGGGACGTCAACACCTCTAATTCTAACTTTCTCAAGGAATTAGTTTGCCTAGACCGAAATCTGGCTCTAACTCCCAAACCGAGAACCAGATTCGAGTCCCGTCTTTTCCCACAAGGCTCTCATGCCAAGGAGATCATGTGTGCCAAGTTTCGTGCTAATCCGACGCCGTTTGGTGATTTTGGGGCATCAACAACTCAAATTCTAAGTTTCTTAAGGAACTAGTTTGCCTAGACCGAAATCCGGCTCTAACTCCCAAATTGGGAACTCGATTCAATAATGACCCAAAATATTTTTTTTTAACTAGTCGGTGCATAAATTAATTTAGTAATAGTTGGATTGGAGTGTTGTGTAAAGTTATGTGCGAAAATGGTTCAATTTTTGTAATAAATTTTTTTTTTAAATATAATTTTCAATCTCAGGAATTATAAAATTTTTATTATGTTGTTCTTATAAGAGTCTAGCATGTTGGATAAAAAAAATTTGGAATTTAATCGTGAGTATCTATTTTATTTGAATTTGCAGACTGACTGGTGTTTAGTTTAATTTACAGCGGCATTTGGAATTGAGTTTTGGGTGTTTAGACTGTGGCTTGAGATAAAGTTTGTTGGGTCTACTTTGATATATAATGAGGTGATGTTTGGTTTATGAGTGAGAATTTAATTCAAGACCCATGATTTAAATTTAATTTAAATTGAGTTTGTTTAATTATTCATGTTTAACTGTTTGGTCCTTTTTTATTATATCATTGGTATTGACTACCTTGGGAGTTGTTATTATTTATTATATAGGATTATAATAAATATTTGATAGTTGAATTTATGGTGTCTACCATACGGTGAAAAATTATATATTTTTATAATGAATAAAATGGTTATATGTCATAGTGAGCAAAGATTATATTTTTGTGGTGTACAAAAATGTTATATTTTGCAGTGAGAAAAATTATGTCATTTTATAATTTATATTATTACAAAAATTATTTTTTTTCGGAAAACAATTTTTGGGAAGACAACCCACATGGGTTGCCCCCCTTTTTTGTCCTTGCCATCTTTTCTCCTTCCTTTCCTTTTCATTTCATTTCATTTCTTTTGTTGGTTTGGCAGAGAGCGTCTCTCTCTCTCTCTCTCTTCCTTTTTCTTTTCTCCATTGTTGCTTAATCTTTGAGCTTCAAATGGGAGTCCTTAGAATGAGATTTTGCAAAAGTGTTGTAAATGAAAGTTGGAGAGCTCGTAGTGATCTTCGCAATGGTTGTCTCAGATTCTTGACCGGGCGAAGTTTGCTTTTCGAATTTTCTTTTCTTCATATTATGTGGTTGGGACTTTCTTTATATTATTACTTTAAAGCTATGTTAGGGTTATTTTGAGAAAATATATCATTATAGGAGGTATTGCACATATATATTTCTCAGATTTTTGTTTGGTAATTTTTGGAAGAAAAATGATGTTGAAATGTTAAGAATATTGATATTTTGAGATTGATTTGGGGAAATCATCTTGTGTTGATAATTTTGTAAAAAAATCCAAAAATAAAATTAAAAGTTGTATGGGTTGTGTCTAAAGAGAATTTGATCTTTCTATTCAACACATTTCAGATAGGTTTACAATCACTTATTTATAGAGATAAGCTATCTCTTAACTATACTTTCTAACCACTTAACCATAACTACAATCCAACTCTAGTTCTAACAAACTAACTACCAAACTAACAACCTCCAAGCTTTAGCTGAGCTGCAGCTCATACGACTGTTGTCCTGTATCTGGAGTAGGCTGTTGCAGCTGAGGAGATGAGTGATCAGCTTGAGGGTTATGCTTATCAGTCCCCCTCAAACTGAGGGAATTGGGAAAGACCTAAAGTTTGCCCTAAATATATTGAAATATGGAAACAGAGAGAGGCTTAGTGAGGACATTTGCAATCTGATTAGTGGAGGCAATGTGGCAAATAGCAAGTTTCTTGGCAGCAACCCCTTCACGAACAAAATGATAGTCTACCTCAATATGCTTGGTCCTAGCATAAAAGATTAGATTGTGGGCCAAGGCTATGGCATACAAGTTATCACACCATAGTGTAGGAATATCCACAGAGATATGAAGTTCAGTAAGAAGCATGCCAATCCAGCTCAACTCAACAGAAACCCGAACTAAAGCATGATATTCTGCCTCAGAGGAAGATCTAGAAACTGTTGGCTGTTTCTTAGCACACCAAGAGATGAGGTTGGGACTAAGAAACACACAGTAGCCTGTTGTTGATCTTCTATCAAGAGCACTGTCAACCCAATCTGAGTTTGAAAAAGCATTAAGAACAAGAGGGCCAGAAGTAAAATGCAGGCCATGACTCAAGGTGCCCTTGAGATATCTGAGGGGTCGTTTAACAGTAGCAAAATGACTATTCAAAGGATTTTGTAAAAATTGACACAGATAGTTGACAGTGAAACTGAGATTAGGTCTAGTAAGAGTGAGGTATTGGAGAGCACCCATTAAGCTTCTGTAAAGACTAGGCTGAGAAAAATGAGAGTCCACATCTGGAAGAGCAACCTTAGTAGCTATGGGAGAAGAATATGGCTTACAGTCACTCATCCCTTCCTTTGCTAAGATTTCAGAAGCATATTTTTGCTGAGACAAAATATAACCTGAAGGAGAAAAGGCAACAGAAATGCCAAGGAAATAGTTAAGCAAATCTAACTCTTTCATAGAAAAGGCTGAGTGCATATGCTGAACAAGGGTAGAGATATAGAGAGGATCACTCCCAGTGAGTAGTATATCATCCACATAAACAAGTAGAATAGTAATGGAAGTAGAAGTGTGTTTGACAAACAAAGAAGAGTCACAGTGACTAGGAACAAAATCATGGGAAAGAATGAAAGAAGAGAAGGTGGAGAACCATGCTCGAGGAGCTTGTTTTAAGCCATAGAGAGCCTTGTGCAATTTGTAGACAAGTGAGGGATGATTAGCATCAATAAAACCTTAAGGTTGATGCATATAAACATCTTCTTCAAGAATGCCATGAAGAAAGGCATTTGAAGTATCAAGTTTCTTAATAGGTCAATGATAATGAAGTGCTAAACATAAGAGAACTCTGATGGTGTGTTGTTTAGCAACAAGGCTAAATGTTTCATGATAATCTACACCCTCAGTTTGAAGAAAGCCTTTAGCAACTAGTCTGGCTTTGTGTCTAGCAATAGAACCATCTGAGTTTTTCTTGAGCCTAAAAACCCACTTGCATCCAATAGCTTGTTTATCCAGAGGAAGAGGGACTAAAGGCCAAGTACCTTGTCTTTGAAGAGCCTGATATTCATCTAACATAGCAGCTTGCCAGGCTGGAGACTAAGCAGTTGTTTGATAAGTCTGTGGCTCACTAGAATCTAAAAATGCTGCAGAACCAAGAAGACAAAGAGAAGAGGAAGAAGCAACAGGACACTGACTCTTATTCTTGGACCTAGTGATCATAGGATGAATATGAGAATAAGGTATTGGAGGAAGATCAATATAGAGAGAAGAAATAGGCAGCTGAGAAGAAGCAGGAGTAGACAAAAGAGATGGAGCTGCTACAAATGTAAGAGGAGCTGCTGTAGACAGAGAAAAAGCTGCTGTAGATGTAGGAGGAACTGCTGCAGAGGAAATATGTGATGTAAAAGGAAAAGAAGCAGTGGGAAGAGCTGCTGGAGAGGAAATATATGATGGAGAAGAAGTAGGTGTAGTAAAAACAGGCTGAGAAGCAGAATAAGAGGAAGACCAAAAAAAAAATTAACTAAAGTAGGAAGAGTAAGGACAGAAGAAGAGCTAGATGAAGCCTGTTGAAAAGGAAAGATAGATTCATCAAACACAACATGTCTAGACACATAGATTTTCTAAGTAAGAGGGTCAAGACACCTATAGCCCTTAGTAGATGGTTGATAGCCAAGAAATATACAAGGAATAGATCTAGGTTGGAGCTTATGAGAAGAATAAGGCCTAAGCCAAGGATAATACCTACAACCAAAAACTCTTAAAAACTGATAATCTAGTTTGTGATGAAAGAGGACTTCAAATGGAGTGTGATTGTTCAGTTTAAGAGTAGGTAATCTATTGATTAAGAAGGCTGCAGTAGCAAGAGCATCAAACCAATAAATCAATGGCATGGAAGAATGATGCATGAGAGTGATGGCAGTTTCAATTAATTGCCTGTGTTTTCTTTCTGCTACACCATTTTAAGCAGGTGTGTGAGGACATGTTAACTAATGAACAATGCCTTTTTGTTTAAGGAAGTTTTGAAAAGGAAGACTAAGATATTCACCCCTATTATCACTTCTCAAAACTTGAAGATGAGTAGTAAATTGTGTTTCAACAAATGTCTTAAATTCCAGAAATTTGGAAAAAAACCTCACTTTTATAATGAAGAGGAAAAATCCAAGTGAACTTGCTAAAATCATCAATGAATAGAACATAGTATTTATAACCATAACAAGAGGCTGAAAAGGGACCCCACACATCAGTGTGAATAAGGGCTAAGGGCTTGTTAACAGTAGACTTAGACAAGAAAAAAGGTAACCTATGACTTTTAGCCACACAGTAGTGTTCACACAAAATAGAGTTATTTGAACTATGTACAGAGAATGAATTCATGAATTTATTATGTGCCAAGACATGCTGAAATTTCTGAGAAGAAGGATGTCCTAGTCGAAAATGCCAGTTAGGAGCAGTAGGCTACCTGGTACAGGAGAGGCAAGCTGGTGAAGAAAAAGAAGATGCAGAAGAGGATGAAGAAAGAGGATAGAGGCCATGAGCATAAGGACCTCTATGCAGCACTTTATGAGTAGCCTTGTCCTGAATCAGAAAAGAATGGGCATCAAAAGTAACAGAACAATTATTGTCTTTAGCTAATTGATGGACTGAAAGTAAATTTGAAGAGGTAGAAGGAACATGAAGAATATTGTGAAGTTGAAAAGGAAATGTAGGTGTGGGAAGAAGACCATTACCAGTGTGAGTGATAGGTAGAGTGGAGCCATCACCAACAACAACTTGATCTTGTCCAGAATAGGGATGATAAGAGGAGAAATTAGTGAGATCATTAGTCATATGACTAGTTGCACCAGAGTTAAGAAACCAGTTTGAAGAGGATGAAGGTGTGGAGGCTACAGATGAAGATGAGGCAGAAGCAACATAGGCTGTAGGATTGCTTTGAGTGAAAGAGGATTGATGTGGACTATTCTGAAATGAGGAGTCCATTCTGTACCAGCAGTCTAGGGTAGTGTGATTCAGCTTTCCACAGATCTGACAAACCAAGGCATTAGGATTAAAATTGGACCTACTTCTGTGATATTGACCACTACCTCTGAGAGAACTACCATGCTGTGAATTGCCTCGAAACCTACCACCACTCTCTGAACCTCTAGAAAAAAGTGATGAACCTCTGCCTCTAAAAGAACCTCTGTGACCTCCTCTGTTACCTCCTCTATAGTTCCTTCTAGTTGCAGAATAGGCAAATGGAATGTCGTAGGTATAAGATTGTTTAAGTGAAGACTCAACATGAATGGACTCTGAACACAGCAAGAAAGACAAATCTTCCATGGAAATAGGATCAGACCGAGCTCTAATGGTGGTCTTGAAAGCGTTGTATTCATCTGGTAAACCATTAAGAACTAAGAGAACCAGATCTTTATCTTCAACTGGTGCTGAAGCCAGAGCAAGTTGATCCGAAATAGATTGAAATTGACTCACGTAATCTTCCATTGTTAAGCCTTTTTTAACAATATGACTGAGCTTATTTTTCAACTAATGAATGTGAGATCTAGAAAGAGACGTAAACCTTTTGGCAAGAACAGACCAAACCTCAGTGCTAGTCTGACAATGAATGACAGATGTGTAGATAGATGAAGACAATGCAGCAGTGATACAACTTAGCAGATGTGAATCAATGGTGATCCACTGTGTGTAATCTGGATTCACAATTTCTTGATTGTTAGAATCAAGCATAACAGATGATGGACATACTGTAGTACCATCAACAAATCCAAGAAGCTTCGTAGCTTTCAAGATGTTATGGATCTGACTCTTCCAGACAATGTAATTAGTTGAATCAAGCTTTGTAGGCACAAAAGCATTTAGATTTGAAATCAATAGTGTAAGATTTGCAGGTACAGAAGAATTTAAAGGTATAGGGTTTGGAGGAGCCATAGAAGGATCTCCAAGGATCTCTGCTCGCAAGAGCTTAAGGCTCTGATACCATAAAGAGAATTTGATCTTTTTATTCAACACATTTTAGATAGGTTTACAATCACTTATTTATAGAGATATGCTATCTCTTAACTATACTTTCTAACCACTTAACCTAACCATAACTACAATCCAACTCCAGTTCAAACAAACTAACTAACAACCTCCAAGCTTTAGCTGAGCTGCAGCTTATATGATTGTTGTCCTGTATCTGGAGTAGGCTGTTGCAACTGAGGAGATGATGAATCAGCTTTGGATGGATACTGTTGCAGATGAGGAGATGAATAAGGAGATGAGTGATCAGCTTGAGGCTTATGCTTATGCTTATCAGTGTCTACATCATATTATGATTAGAAAATTTATTTTATGAAGTTGAAATATTTTTTTTCATCTTTGATTTAGAATTTATTTTTTGAGAAAAATAAATTAATGTTGATGAATATTGAGTAAATGCTTAAGTTGGAATTATAGAGTTGTTTTGGGATTAAAAACTCTAAAAGTATTATATTCATGATATTTTATGAAAGATGATATGTTGATGATTAAGTTGTGTTCATTTTTGTGAAAATAAAAATGTGAAATGTGGACTTTCGAACTCATAACCTTGAAAATGTTACTCTTGGGCATATTTCATAATTTTTGATGTAAATATCATGTTGGTTGGGTAATTTTAGAAAAACTTGTAAAATTGTTATTGGTAGAGAATTTGGGAAAAATATTACCTCTTTAAGTAACTTGGCATGAAAAATCGTTATGTTGAAATATGGTTATGTTTGAGGGATGAGGCATGTGAAGTTAGGTTTGGTATTATAAATTTGAAATTTTTTGAATATAATAAACTTACTAATTTAGTGGATTAAATTAGTTTTGGTTAAAAGGTTATATTCGTTATGGTTAAAAGTATGTTATTGTGATTATACCATAACTTTTGATATAGTAGGATGGAAATGGTAATATTTAATAAGTATGGGATTTGGTAAAAATCATATTGGTTATCTTGGTTGAGGTGAAACAAAAATTGATTGAAGGTTTTGTGTGAGTCAAAAGAATTGGGAAATTGATAAATAGTTTTAATATTTGGTGTATGCTAATATGTTGTTTTTGAAAATCAAATTCATATATGAGATGGATGTGTGATCCTTCTATTTGGCTTTAGTTTTAGGAAATTATTTTCTCTCTTGTTTTTATTTTATATATTTTTTTCATTGCTGCTTGTGACTCGCGATAGTAACTTTGGTTATTTGCTCGCGATAGTAACTTTGGTTGTTTGCTCTTAAAGAACCACAAAACACACCGACTTATTCAATGTTTCTCAACTACCAACCAACAAAGGTGGACCAACATTATCCTATATGTAAAATATTTCGCTATGTCATTCATTAGGAGCATCACATACTAATTGAAGCATAAATTTTAATGGTACTAATTGTTCTTGCTTTTTGGTGCTTGAATTGAAGTTTGAAAGCTTAAATTCTCATTGAGGACAAAAAATCTTAGTATCTTTGCAGAATTTCCACCAAGGTTGTTCACAAAAATTGCAGGGTAAGTAATTTTTTTATATATATATTTTTTTTATTTCTTCACATTTGGATTGTAACCCATTAAGTATTTTTTATCCGTGACACTTCCGCCTCGTTTGGCAACATCACTTTTAGTCTAAAAGCCAAAAAGTCACTATTAAAAACCAAAAAGTCAACAACATATACCAAAAAGTCAAAGATTCCTTTTTCTCTCTAGTTTTTGCACATCTTTTTGTAAAAAACTAAAACGTCATCCCAAACATACTAGTTTCTTTTACATCATATTTTAGCCAAAAAGCTAAAAAGTTACTAAAAAAACATGTTCCCAAACGAAAATATTATAGATTGATCATTAAGATTCCTAACCAAATGTGAATTTAAAATAGTCTTGATTATTCCCATATTTATTCTGATCATAAGTTTACTTATTGAAATTAATTTTGGGGACATTGCAAATCAGTGTTAAGACCCAAAAAAAAAAAAAAAATGCAAAATCATGGGAAACTTTATGTCTTAAATTATTAAAGTTGATAAGCTTTACCATTGATTTACAATTTTTTTTTTTTGAAAACTTATAATGAATTGCAATTTCCCCATTAATTTTTAGATTTTATTATTGATTTTGCTATGAATGGTTTTACTTTGAAAAGTGGAGAGAATAGTTGACAATTTTTTTCTGCAATATGGTGAATGTCTTCTAGGCCTTGCCATTATTTTTAGCTTTAAATTTGTCATACTCTACCTAAATATGGGATTTTCGTTGATTGACATTTGTATTTGATTTTAATTTTTGGTAAAGTTTGAATTTGAAGGGTTTATGCCCTAGCTCTGCAAAATTGCCTCTGCCTGCAACTTTAGGTAATCTTGGCTGCGACTTTGGTTCATCACATGGCTGATTGATAGGTCCTATTCACAAACAACAAGCTACAAACAATAATGGATAACTCTTTTGGTCCTCTTTATAGATATTTGACATTTTAGGTGAATTTTGCTTCTTTCCATCGCTTTAGTAATTGTTGATAACTATGGAAAATAGCTCCTGGTAAATATTTAAATCAGAATTGCTGCAATGTTAATTTCTATTAGTTTAAGTGTTAACATGTTTGCCATGGTAAGTGGACAAATGTTCTAAAATTGAAAATCAAATGGAGAGGAAAGGATTTTCAAGACTCAAGTCTAAGGATTGCATAATTATTTATGAAACTGTCTTGTCAATCATTCTTTGTTTGATGAACACTGCTTGGTGAATGCTCATTATGGGATTGACTTGGGATTCAGTTTATCAATCTTTAGGTACAACGTTTCGGATTTTTAGATTCATAAATTATTATTAGTTAAGACAAGCATATGATGTTAATTTATTTTTTTGTTTTCTTTTTAAATATGTGGATTTCATGGTATTTATTGATTCTTTTGCTCTTTATTCAGGTTTTAAAAATGAAAATGTTTGTTTAAAAGATTGGTGGTTGGTTAAGGTAAAAAGGTACTTCCAAAGGACAAGAGTTGCCATTGCAGTGTTCACCTTTCAATGGTAAGACTTCCAAAGAGCTTTTTTCATTGGTTGCTATTGTTTGTATAATGATTAATTTGCTCTTTAAGATAACATAGAGAAAGGAAAGTAGAAATAAAATTTTTGGGGAAAATGGCTTAGGGGTTTTCAATGTTTAGAAGCTATGTTGTTTATCGTCTAGGTTGTCCAACTACTGAGTGGGTTCTAGTTTCAAAATATTGCTTTAAGTGTTGATCGCAAAACCAATATCAGCTTTCTTCATGATCTTCTGGAATAAGCAGGCTATGTTTCTTTTGTTACTATTATGATGGTTTTGTTATTGTTGTTGTTATCATTATTATTATTACAAAAAAAGTAAGTTGTTATGTGATACAAATACTTCGGTAATGTAGGAATTGGTTAAGAGGAGCCTCCGCTTTCATTTCTATACTTTTTGTGGTTCCTACTTTACCAATTCAGAGTTCTATACAAGTTAATTCAATGGGCATGCATTGGGCTCATCATTACATTCCATGCAAAACTCTTCAACTTATTTTCATTATTAGGTGAATTGGAATTCTGATTGTTGAGATTTACTGATAAACAATTGCCACAGATGCCTTGCTTGTTTTAGGAATCAATCAACATAGGCAATAATGATTAACACTGAATCATCTTTTTATTATTATTTTTATAATAAAAATAAGCTACTAAATAAGTTATCAACTTAAATTTCAATACTTAGTTTAAACTATCTGCCTTACAAAAGAATTAATGAGCTTTGATTAAAGAGAAAAAAAAGGCATTTCAATTAATTTGTTGGACATTTTCAATGTCTTCAGATTGCTAACATTTTAAACTGAACGGATTGGAAATTGGATCGAAATTTGAAAACCTAGGAGGCAAATTCATATATCACAGACGAGGAATTGTATCGATTGTTTCATTTATTGATATTCTTTAAGAGTGTCGTCCTACAATTTAATTCCTTGATATACTTGTGCAGGCTATCAGTTTATGTATTTGATTGGACAATTTTGAAGTATCCCTCAGATTGGTGGCAGTTCAAGACAAAGGTTCAGTGCTTGTATATGTTGTAATGTTTGACTTCATATTCTGTGTATGTATTAAGTCTACTGCTCGTGTCTACTTTAGCAAGCAGCAACCAAACCAGCTTTAAATGCTGGACCATCTGGTGAAAGAGTGGAAAGGCCTTTAGGTGTGTTCTACTCTAATTAGCATGACCACTACTATGCATGTGTCATATCAATTTCTCTAATTTTCTGTGTTTTGAAATTTGTCTGAATCAAAATTTCTCTGTGTTTTGAAGAAAAAAAAAAATGATTCAATTTGCATAGCCAAATACACTTAACTAAACTTTCCAAAACATCATAAATATCATTGGAATCACCACCAAGTACATTGGTATGATTAACAACAACATTCACTTTATAAAAAAAAAAAAGCAAAATCAACAAAGACAAACAAAAGGACAAAGAGTAAAAGCGGGCTTGGGCTTTCTCACAGACATAAGCAACATGGAGGATGGGTGCGATGGCCGCAAGCGAGGATGGCACAAGCTCATTGTCAATGGCACTGTTGTCATCGGTGTTGGGGTCGACCATTGTCTGAGCCATAGTCACCCGCCTCAACAACGATTTCGATGGGTATGGGTATGGGTATGGGCATGGGTGTAGGTGAGGTGGAGAAGAGGAAGAGAGAGGAGAGAGGAGAGAGAATGAGAGAGTGGGTGTGATATATGAGTGTGGGTAAGGGACCTTAGGCTATAAAAAAATAATATTGTGGATCTCTTCCATTACTAGAAGTTGGAGAGGGGTGCTAGATTAAATATCCTTTGTTTTTTCTTATATTTATTCTTTTATGAATAATTGATTTTTTTTAGATATGAAGATATGTTTTGTTGAATGGTTGAATGTGTTTGGTTTATATTTTGGATTAGTGATGGATTTTTATTTCTTAATTAAATTTGAAGGTTGAATGAATGTGATTTAAATTTTGCATAGGTGAATTTGCAACAACTATTAGTGTCGCTAAAAGTGCGAAGCTGGCATATATTTTTGAATATTATATTAGCTAAAAACCTAAAATACTTTATTTTAGAATTGCATTCCTTGCTTCATCCCAATTTTGCTATAGATAAAGTTGTATAATTAGACCAATGTTGTATATGTAGGGTTATGGTGCATGTGGTTAGGAAATTGCCAATCAAAACTTTGCTTTTGTTACAAATGAGGTACCTGCTTCTCATTTCTTTAAACTTTTTGTTTATAGTAATTGTTATCCATTTAAATATTCTTCCATTGAAATTAACTAAATTGATGTAAAATTATTGCAGGAGTGGTGTCAATTATAGAGGATTTTGTTCAAACTCTTCTAGTAGTTGGCTTTGGGAGATTCGACTCTATCTAAAGATCATTATGCTTGGAAGCATTCCCTATTTTGTTTTTGTGGACAATTCTATAAATCCTTTTTTTTTCTTTTTTCTTTTTTGTAAATCTCTATGTCAATCTCCTTTGATTTCTAGTAATTTACATGTGAGGTTTCTATAGTAAGGAGAAATGGACACCAATGGTTGAGCCCCTGAACATAAAATGTGACATTTTTTTTTAAACAATTTGACTAATGTACGATTTAAAATTGGTTTCTAAACAATATTTGGTTTATTAATTTGAATGGTTTTTATGTGTGGATGAATGTATACTTGGATGATTTCTATTTGGATTATGTAAATTTAATTTTGCTAATCCGTCTATGTACAAGTTGATATATGTTCAAATTGTAAATTAATTTTGGATGTCAATCTATGTATATGATATTTGGGTACCAACTATATATGTCTAGCTTGAT
Organism: Camellia japonica; assembly: GCA_030407325.1. Taxonomy (NCBI): domain Eukaryota; kingdom Viridiplantae; phylum Streptophyta; class Magnoliopsida; order Ericales; family Theaceae; genus Camellia; species Camellia japonica. Next base: position 168,346,649 of record JAPPVO010000014.1, on the reverse strand, counting down.
GATATTTGCATGTCAATCCAGATTGATTAAAGTGCAAAAGAATATATGCTGCAACACGTGCAAGTCAAGGTATTGTAAAATAATCTTTGCATGTGAAATTGTCAAGTACCTATGAGATTTATTCTCATTCGATTGCATAATTGATTGGTGATGAAATTACGTATAATTTTACTTCCAATTGATTGGTTATCAAATTGTCAATTACTTGTATTGATTTTCATTCAATTGCACAATTTATTGGTGATCAAATGTTTTACAATTTCACTCCTAATCGATTGGTAATGAAATTGTCAGGTACTTATCATATATATTTTTTTTAATTCCCGAGTACCTATCAAATTAATTCTCATTTAATTGCACAATTGATTGGTAAGAAAATTTTCTTATAATTTCACTCCCAATCGATTGCAAAATCAATTGATTACAAAAGAATTCATATTACAAGATTATAGGCCAATAAATTGTACAATGGATCATAGATCAATATCAACCAAATTCAAATCATACATATTTAACCGCAATAGATTGTGCAATTATAATATATCTCCAATGCCTAACAAATTCACTTTGAATCGATTACACAATCAATTCGAAAATAACATCCACCAATTGTTCAAGTATGCCAATTAATTAAGCACAAAAGACCACCCAAATTGCAAATGTAGATTAATCAATTATTGACCTTCATCCAATATCATCCATGCCAATCCATACCCTCGAAATTTAATTATCTTCTTCAAAAAAAAAAAATGATTGGCAAACCATCAAAAAATATTAAATCACATGAACACTAGAAAATGTATATTTAAACATTTTGAAAGAATTTGAGGCAAATTTCATTCATTTCAATAAAATAATTGATATACAAACATTTATAAATTAATTAATACCCAACTCACCAAAAAAATATTAGACATACAATTAAGTTCACATATCAGATATTCATCTATCACATTAAAAGATTTGGTTCGTAGGGGTGGTACGTATCTCTTTGAATATTCAAAAATCAAAAACTCACTCCCAACAAAGCCAAAATGGAACCATCCTTACAAAGAGGGTGCCAACCCCTTCACAAAACACAACACTAGTTGCAGTTGCATTCCTTATCTCCCAATCAGGTCAAAAAACCAAAATATCAAAGTTGTCCATATGTCTTTCTTGCCATGACATCATACATATAAAATGCCATGAGCAAAAGCATGACTTATACGTATGTTCAAATAATCGCTCGGATCCTCAGGTACCTATTCACAAGAAAAGTAAATTTCATAAGTAAAATGCCATGGCTTACAAATCTAATTAGCACAATGAAATCCAATAAATACGAGCTACCATGAATTCACTTTATCTGTGATAACAATGAGAATGAATTTTAAAAAAAAAAACAAATAAAAAAAAAAGAAGACATGATCAATAGTTCAACAATGGGGGAAAAATCAACATTTTAATATACACCTAGAAATTAAATAAAAAATTCAGGAAACAAATCATGAAACTACCAGTTACTAGAAACCATAACAAAGAGGATGAGATTATGATGAATGTCACTCTAAAGACAAATGCTGATTTCAAGGAAACAACTAATGAAGCTGTTAGACTTTCTCTAAAACCAAGCCGCAATGAAAAAAGATAATTTAATAACAGTGAATTAAATAAAGAAAGCTAGTCAAGAAACAACAAATGCAGGACAAAAACAGAGAAAACACTCGTAACATCCATTACAAATGCAAATATCTGTTCCTATAGGTCATATTTGGCACAGAAAGCTGACCGTTACATCACACAACATTGGTTGGGGGCCGTTTTGTATTTTCGCCCCTCGAATGCATTTTTTTCGACTAAGTTTAATGGATTTTCGCTTTCTAACTCCCAACTACATGTCCTATTTACGTACCATCTATTCCTACAGGTCATATTTAGCACGGGGAACCTGCATGTTACATCACAACATTGGTTGGGGGTCTGTTTCGCATTTTTGCCACCCAAACTCCTTTTTTCGACTAAGTTTAAGGCATTTTCGAACTGTAACTCCCAACCTACGTGTCCTATTACATTCCATCTATTCCTACAAGTCATATTGGCAAGGGGAAGCTGGCCGTTGCATCACAACATTGGTTGGGGGCTGTTTTGTATTTTCGCCCCCTGAACGCCTTTTTTCGACTAAGTTTAAGGCATTTTTGACTCTAACACCCAATCTACGTGTCCTATTTATAAACCGTCTGTTCCTACAAGTCATATTTGGCACAGGGAAGTTGGCTGTTACATCACAACATTGGCGGGGAGCTGTTTTTATTTTTGCCCCCTAAACGCCTTTTTTGACTAAGTTTAAGGCATTTTTTACTCTAACTCCCAACCTACGTGTCCTATTTATGTACCGTCTGTTCTACAGATCATATTTGGCATGGGGAAGTTGGCCGTTACAATCACAACATTGGTTGGGGGGGCTGTTTTGTATTTTCGCCCCCCCAAATGCCTTTTTCGACTAAGTTTAAGGCATTTTCGACTCTACTCCTAACATATATGTCCTATTTACGTACCGTCTGTTCCTACAGGTCATATT
>JAPPVO010000014.1:168255723-168343989 GCA_030407325.1 Camellia japonica | reverse complement strand
TCTTTGTTATGGCCTATTTATTTTGAATATAAATCTTTTTGATCCAATCCAGGAGAATGATACTATTTAAGTGGTGAGCACGTCAAGGAGGGATAACATGCGTTATTTCTGTCAAATTGCAAATCCAAAGTTTGAAGGTTCAAACAAAGGTATTACTGATTTCATCTTTACTGGTTTTCTAATTTGTCAAAACCTTTATTTTTTTTTGATTAATGTAATTACTTTTGCTGGCATTTGAGTATTTGGATAAACATGGTTTTGTTCATGAATAAATTTTTGTCCGAGTTTTTTGGAACAGAACTTGAAATATGAAAGTATGATGGGTCTATATTTTGTCAATGAGTATAGTTCTAGACGTTGCTTTTACCAAACCCACATTTGTTTTCTTTGCTAAGTTCTTTTGCTAATAAACAATTTTTAGTTGGTAAGGAATATATAATCACTTCAAGAACATAACAAATTTCATAAAATGTGTAAATTTTACTACATACAAAAGCATTTATACATGGAAGATAGTAAACTCAAGTACATCCTAGGAAAACTCACACCTTCACAAAATATCACTCTTTATAGCGATCTTGGTTCTTCCTCCTTGATTTGTATCCAACTTAAGTTCCGTGAGTTGGTTGTTGTATATGTCTGTTGTCATTCTTTAAATTCCATATATTTGGGTTTAGGATGTGTTGGGCGTGTTTCGAACAGGTTGGTTGAGCCTTGGTTCCTTTTCTTGCTGCCTAGATTTTTGTGTGGTCCACTTGAGCGGATCCCTTCGCGCTCGAGCGGAGTTTGCACACTTCCAGCATTTTGTGCCTCTGCAAAAGTACTGCAGGTTCGTTTTTCATGCTCGAGCGGATTTCCTACGCTCGAGAGGGCTCTTTTGCGCTCAGCGGGTGTTCAATGCTGTAAAAGTACTGGAAGGGGGTGTAATCTACGCTCGAGCGGGTTTCCCTTTGTGCCGAGCGGGTGTGTTTTGCAGTTGTTCTTAGGCGCTCGAGCGGTATTCTTGCGCTCGAGCGGGTCCTGTTTTTGTGCTTGACGCTCGAGCATCCTATTCTCCGCTCGAGCGGACTAGTCGTATATCAGATGGCAGCTGGGTGATTTTAAATCACTTTTCACACTTTCTTTCTCTCTCTTACTTTTCAAAACCTCCATTGGAGAGCACCTCACTCTAAAACTCCAACTTCTCTCTAGGGTTTGATCTAGTAGGGGTGATCTTCTATCCTTGGGCCTTTGTAAAAAGTGTGGAGCTTGTTGAGGGCTACATTTTGATCCGAAAATATTGGGGTTTGGAGCACTTTCAAATTTCTTCATCTTCTCCTTTGGGCTCCGAATTTGAGGTAGGGATAACTACTCATTTTTATGAGCTTTGACCTAGATGTTGAGCTTTTTGTATAAATGGTTTGATTTGGGAAGTTAGGGTTTGAGATGTGTTATATTGGAAAGAGGGGTTTTGTTCTTTTGATTCAAACATATGTGTTTTGGGTCTAAAAAGGGGGTTATTGATTGTTGTTGATAATATTTGGACCTTTGGGTCAATGTTGAGAAAAAGAGAAAAATGCCATGTTTGGGTATATTTGGGTCATTAGTGTAATTAATGACATTTATAATGGAAATAATGAAATTGGCTCATTATGAGGTAGAATGGTGGAGTTGGATTCATTAATCACTCACCTTTGAAATTGTTGATATAATTATTATCTGTTTAGAAATAATTGCTTTGGGCTATCGGTGGAGGATAGTCTTGATTGTTGTAGACATTGCATAATGATTAGGCGAATTAAAACTAATCAATTGAATATGACGGTTGGAATAATACATCAAATTTATGTATTGATTGATTATGTATATGATATGTGTTTATATGCATTGTGTTGTGTGAGAGGAGATAGGGGATGTACTCCACGGTTTAGGAGGAGATAGGGGATAGACTCCTAAACTGGATATTATTTGGGAGGAGATAGGGGATGGACTCCATTGATACTGCAAATATGTGTATCTATTGAAGTATTGATACAGCGAATATGTGTATCTATTGTGAAGTATGGAAGTGTTTTATTTGAGATTGATACAACAAATCTGTGTATCATATATGAAGTAGCTCGTTCCTCTCTGTCTCACAAGTCAAGAGTTTTGCACAAAGAGCTTGTCGATCATTAGCTATCTTGATGGCATCAATCCTAGCCTCGGAAATCTCCTCCTTTAGTTTGACATTCTCACTTTCACATGTTGTGAGTTTCATAGTGAGTTTGCCATTCAATTTGGATAACTTAAGAGATTCCTTATATAACTTTTCATAAGCTTGCTCAAGCTCTTCATCATCACTTCCCGAGGATTCATCATTAGTGGTATTCTCAACCGGGCTCTTCGGATACTCTGTTTTTCCTTCAATTTCAGAAGCTGCCATGAAAGCAAGGAATTGTTTATGTCCCTCATCACCTTGATCTTCATTGTCACTTTCATCTTGATCAGATTCTGATTCATCATCCCAAGTGATAGCGAGGACTTTTTTCTTCCTCAACCGAGTGGGGCATTCTTGAGCAAAGTGGCCAAATCCTTGGCATTCGTAGCATTGGAGTCTTTCAGAGTTCCCTTGTATCTTTCCTTTCTCCTTCTTGGCTATAGAATTAATTTTGAGTTTATCTTTGCCTTTAGATTTATGAGTATGAGTAGATTCCAAAAGATTAGGATCTTTTTCAAAAAGATTTTTTAAATTGTTTAACAAAAGCAGCCATAATCTTGGAATCTATCTCACAATCCTCATCAGAATCCTCTCCGACTCTATGAGCACTACTAAAAGCAATATCTTTTTGTTTCTTTTTGAAATTCCTATGTGCCTCACAAGTTTGGAGATTTCCAACCAACTGATCCAGCTTGAGGTTGTCAACATCTTGAGCCTCCTCAATAGCCATAACTTTTGGTTAGAACCGATCGGGCAAGGATCTCAAAATTTTTCCCACAACTTTGGATTATGGTATTTTTTCACCTAAATTGAAGCTGGAATTTACAATGTCACTCAACTTCGCATAAAATTCATCAAAGGTCTCATTATCTTTCATTGAAAGGTTTTCGAAACTAGACATGAGCCTTTGAAGTTTTGAGCGTTTAACAGAAGGAGTGCCCTCATGAATAGTTTGTAAGATATCCCAAGCCTCTTTTGCGACTTCACAATTGCAAATCCGACTAAACTCTTCAGGTATGACAGCGCAAAAGAGAGAATTGATAGCTTTACTATTCCAGCTACTATTTTGGTAATCAATTGTGTCCTACTTTTCAATTGGTTTGGGGAAAGTTACTCCATCAATGGTAATTGTTGGTTCGGCCCACCCATTCATGACAGATTGCCAAACTTTTTCATCTATGGATTTCAAAAATGATCTCATCTGAGCTTTCCAAAAAGAATAATTGGATCCGTCAAGTAGGGGTGGTTGAACCATAGAATTTCCCTCACGAATTGAATCCATTATCACAAATCAAACACGATCTCGTTCTAAAAGATATATTTTTTTAAAAAAAATAGAATGACCTGCTCTGATACCAATTGAAAAATCTAGAAATCTCCTAGATGTTGATTTGTGATTATGTATCAATTTTAAGCAGTATATAACAATCCCAATCAAACAATCAAGACAAAATGACACAACGATTTTACGTGGAAAAACCACAATTGGACACCTCCAATTGTGATAAAAAAACCACGGGCAACAGCCACAAAACAATCCACTAAGAAGATATAAAGGAATTACACAGGTATACTCTCAATTACCTAGTGAATCCACGCCCGAATTGAACCAACCTCTATGTGCCTCTTCCAACCCCGTCTTCACCTCGGAATTGTCTTGACGATGAGCCACTCCGGAATCCACCAAAGCTTCAGGCTCGAATTCTTCAAAATCCACCGAAGAACAACTCTCTCTTTTCTGTAGAATAAACAAACAAACCTTTGATGTGTGCTTCTTAAACCATGAGTTGAATACTCAATGAAAACATCAAAGAAAACTAGCAAAATATCTCCAGATATAAACCTTAGAATCCAAAAAGAAGATCTAGAGGACTTGTACAAGTATTGGGAGAAAACCAACTACTTATAGAAACCAAAGTAATCCGAGTTTTGGAAGAAAACCAATTCCTTATAAAAATCCAAAGTAATCCTAGTTTTGAAAGAAAACCAATTCCTTATAGAAATCTAAGAATTTGTGTTCGTGCGGTCCGCTCGAGCGTGGCCATTCCTGCTCGAGCGGAGGCTTCAAAATTGCGTGATTCATAAAGGCTTCACGCTCGAGCGGAAGTTTCCACGCTCGAGCGCCAAATCACACTATCCAGTACTTTTTTAGGCGAAGCAGAGATGCTGTGAGCTTGCAAACCCCGCTCGAGCGTCACTTTCCCCGCTCGAGCAGGACGACGAAAATTGGAAAATCTGGAAAACTAGATCCTGTTACAACCTCGGTTTTGATCCATGAAAATTGACAAAGGCACGATTCGGGTTGGATTCGCATCTAAAAAACTCATAGCCTGTTACAACCTCGGTTTTGATCCATGAAAATTGACAAAGGCACGATTCAGGTTGGATTCGCATCTAAAAAACTCATAGCCTCACTGAATAAAAGTTGTGAAAACAAATACAATTGAAAGGAGTTTTGTCAAACAGGGTTGCCAAGAATAAAACCTAACACAATATACCCAAAAAGTCCACATTCTCATTGAACTAAGAGATAAGAGGTTACAATTCACCATATGCATTCCCATAATGTTCAGAATTCGTATTCCAGTTTAATGAACTAGGTAGCCTTACAAAATATAAGCCTCTAGGGCATACAATTACAACAAAATAAATTAATAGTCTTGTTACAAAAATTTCAATTCAAAATAGCAAAACACACATGGATCAACTTTTCCAAAAAAGAGCTATTGCTTGACCAACCCTTCAGGGAGGTGGAACTCCATCATTTCTTGAAAAAGATAAGATAGGGTTGAGCTATATGCCCAGTACGAACACATTTAACAAAGTATTTAATCCTTTGAATAAGATTATAGTATCTTTGTTACCAAACATTACATGGAAATTTATCTTTACATGTAATCCTTAACAAACATACATATCCATGACAACCAAATAATAACAGTGGCTATTCATGTCATCAAGCACAACAATCAAACATTCACAACCATAGAACGCAAACCATGAGTCCACCTGTAAGAGTCCAATTTAAAACACCCTTTACTTTTGTTTTTAAAACCAACCTCCACATTTGCTGGCTATTATACGGCAGGGAGTGGGCACCCCAAAGAAAACCATTCGTTTTTCCATTTTTGCCGGCTATCATACGGCAGGACTGTGTGGACACCCAAAAACATTTTTTCCACATTCGTCCAACGATAAGCCTAGACAGGGCATTTGGGCACCTTTTTAAACTCCTCGTGCGGGTACCAACACAACACCACACTTGCAAAACCGACTCTTACCCGGACTCATGCACAATTAACAATTCATTCATATTTTATTCCATCAACAACCATCCAACATTACCCAAGAGTTAAATACAACACAAGATTTAAAGAAAACAAATAACATTCAAGCCACCATTCTTTTACTATATCCACATCCACATCCTTCACCTATTTTATTTCACAATATTTCATGAATCAAGGAAATTCCCCATTCAATGTGGTTTTTAACTCAAGTGGAGAATCTAGGGTTTTTACCAAATTTGGGGGTTTTCTCCTCTATTATAGATATGGCTTGTAATAACATTTATATACATGTTTTGAAAAGAAGGAGTAAAGAAATCTCAAGCAAGAGTCTAGTAAAATGGTTTATTTATGTAAAACTTGGGATTGATCCAACAATACTCTCCAATTAATTCACAAATCACAACCATACCATGAAATCCCTTCAAAACAAAGAAATACTAAGGTAAAAGTGTCCCTACCTCAAGTCGTGAGGAAGAAAACCCGAAAAACTCAAGGTTGATGAGGCCACGAACTTCTCGGACCAATAGAGAGCCCTTGACAAGATCTTCAAGTTATCTCAAAGGATCAAGGTGACAAGACACCTCTAAGAGTGTAGATCTAAGGATTGAAGTGGAAAAAGTGAGTTTTTGAGAGAAAGAGAGAGAGACTCTCAGTTTTGAGAGGAAAAAGAGGAGAAAAATTATGAGAGAGGTGGGGTTTGGGTCTATTTATAGTATTAGATGATAACCCTAAGGTCAATGAAAAAGATAAGTCCAAAAATCCCCAAAAATAGGGCCCATTCGAAGCCCAAATTTTTTTAAAACACACGCAGGGGCCGACCCTTTAGGTAGAAAGACAATCTGGCAACAAGCAAGGGGGGTCGACCCTTAGACAGGAGAGGGTCGACCCTATTTTCCAGCAACTAACACAAAAATTCTGCAACATAAGAGGGTTGACCTTCCCCAGACTGGTGTCTACCCTATTTTCCAGCAACACCTCAAGGAACTTCATCAATAGGTAAGGGTCGACCCTTAGGGAGGTTGGTGTCTACCCTAAGGTAAAATTTCTAAGTTTCTAAGGAACTTTTGACAAGAACAAACTCGAACGAACAAACCCAACGAGTTTAAATCGGATTGTACTCCTTCAAAACTGATAGACAACAACTCCAAAGACTCCCAAAACAAAAAAAATAAAGACATTAAACACAACTTCCAATATATTAAAACACCTAAGTGTTACAACTTCCCGACCTTAGGAAATTTCGCCCTCGAAATAATATCCATCCTCACCATGGTAACAAGGTTTGGCAACAATATCATATTTATTCAATCTTCAACAAACTCATAACCAAGCAAAACATATCTATCAATTTGACTCCAAGACAAGGAAATAACAGAAGGTTTTGACTCATGCCCAATTCATCATGTACAAAAAGGAACAACAAAACAAATACATCACAATTTAGAAAATAAGAATTGGAGCGGTGGTCAATCTAAGCTTTAGTTCTCGGAAAGCATTCTCGCAAGTTTCGCTCTAAACAAACCTTGCTTCCTTACAGGTCAATCTAGTTAATGATGATGCTATGGAAGAGAAATTCTTTACAAATCGACGGTAGTAACTGGCTAAGCCCAGAAAGCTATGAACTTCTGAGGCGTTCTTAGGCTGCTCCCAATTCTGCACAGCATCAAATTTTAAAGAATCCACCATAACTCCGTCTCCCGAATTTAAATGACCCAAGAACTTCACTTCGGAAAGCCAGAATTCACACTTCTCATATTTTGCATACAAACGATGCTCCCTAAGAAGTTGCAAGATAGTACGAAGATGCCCTTCATGCTCCTCTTCGAAAGGTGAATAGATAAGAATATCATCTACAAAGACGACCACAAATTTATCAAGAAACTCCCGAAAGACCCTATTTATTAAATCCATGAATGTGGCTAGAGCGTTAGTCAACCCAAAGGGCATAACCAAGAGCTCGTAATGACCATATCGGGTACAAAAAGCAGTTTTGGGAATGTCCTCCTCTCTAACTCGAATTTGGTGATAACCCGACCTTAAATCTATCTTGAAGAAACAACGAGAGCCTTTAACTTGATCGAAGAGATCACTTATCCTAGGCAAGGGGTATTTATTCTTGACTGTAGCTTGATTCAATTTACGATAATCTATACACAATCTTAAGGATCCGTCCTTCTTTTTTGCAAACAACGCCGAGGCTCCCCAAGGTGAGGTGCTAGGGCGTATAAAGCCCTCACTACGTAACTCTTGCAACTGTTCCTTCAAAACCACCAATTCAGCTGGGGCAAATCTGTATGGCGACAAGGAGATAGGTGTCGTACCCGGAAGCAAGTCTATGGTGAACTCTACTTCCTTATGAGGAGGTAATTCTGTAAGATCGTCAGGAAAGACATTGAGGTATTTACATGCTACCTTTGGAAATTTGCCCCGGATTACACCACTTCCATCATCCAAAAAGGCAGTTAAAAGAGAATTAAACTGGCCCCAGCCACGTGGATAGTATGAGGAGGGTAAGGATCTACCGTACTTGTCTCCCAGAAACATGAAGCGATCACCGCTTGCAGTGCACACCGTAACTCTCTCTCGATAACAATCTATGGTCGCCCGGTAAATAAACAATCAATCCATACTGAGGATAACGTCAAAACCCGACATTTCTAGCAGGACAAAATTAAACGGAAGTTGTCAACCCGCCACCTCAATTACACACCCTTGATATCCCTCGGTCAGAATGACCTTACCCTCAACCGGTGACTCCACTGTAAGTGAAGATTGCAGTTGCCTACTCTCTAACCCCAACAATGATACAAAAGACGTGGCAATAAATGAATGTGATGCTCCAGTGTCAATCAGCACATTAGCCCAAGTATTAAAAATAAGGAATGTACCTCTCACAATTGATGGCCCCGACGTTTGCTCAGAAGCAGTGACAACGTACACTCTTCCCTGGGACCTCTGCTCCCCTACATCACCTCTTTGAACATAAGCTTGTTGTGTGGATTGAGCAGATGTGGCTCTTGAACTGTCCTGGATGCTTGTCCTGACTGAGCTGACTGATAAGATTGCCTCTGTCCCTGACCCATCTGTAAACCTCCTGACTGTCTAGACCCTGCTACACTCGGAGTCCCTACTTTCTACGGGCAGAACTTCTTCAAATGTCCCGGCTGACCACATTGGTAACAAGATTGGGGCTGGCTCCTATTCTGAGATTGACCCTGTGGAAGCATAGGTTAGGACCGTGCTCCACTTTTCTGTCCGCACTTTGTAGCCTTGTGACCCATCTGGCCACATCTATAACAGGCACCAGCTACTCGGGTCATGCTTCCCGAACTTCCACTCATCATAGAACTAAAGGATTTGGCTTGTGATGGAGGCGATTGAAAGGATGATGATGAACCCCTCGACCTCTTTGAAGAACTCGTGTCATCCCTAGCATCAGAATGTCTTACTCTCTTCAATCTCTTTCTTGCCTCTTCGGCCTCTACAGTCATCTTTACATGAGCTGCCGCTTCAACTAAACGGTCATAATCACGTATCATATTGCCAACCACCTTCATCAGGATCTTCGGCCTCAACCTTTTCTCAAATTCAAGGCACCTTCGTTCTTCCGTTGCCACTAATTCAGGTGCAAAACGTGAGAGACTAGTAAATTTGGCTTCAAACTCCGCCACTGGTGTATCTAATTGTAATAGCTCCTCAAACTGCTTCCTCAACCGCTCACTAGCCATGGGTGGGAGGAATTTATCTTTGAAAGCTTGCACAAATGCTTCCCAAGTACGTTCAACCCTATTCTTTATGGATTTCCACCATTACCCGGCCTCCCCCTTCAACTGGTAGGCCGCTAATGCCACCCGCAATTCATTTTCCCGAATGTCTAAGATCTCAAAGGACTTGATCAATTGCTCCAACCACTCGTCAGCTTTCATCGGATCAGGCTTGCCGTTATACTCGGCAAGATTGGATCGAAAGAACTCCTTTTTCAAAAAGGAAGCTCTTGTTTCTCCCTCAATTGTTCTAGCCACTTGCTCAGCTCTCAATATCTCCATGGACTCCCGTAGAGCCCTTGCCATTTCCCTAGGCAAGGTCCCCATAGCTTCTTGGGTTGGTGGAACGGGTATATTATTTGGACCCACTCCTTCTTCTTGCGGAGGGATCTCGGGTTGGGCTGGAATATTCCTGCCTCCCCGACGGGGTCTACCACGGGCTCTAGCACGTCCAGACATCTATAAGAAGTAGAGACAATATTAAATTCAAGACCTACTTGCCGCACTCATCTGCTCCATTCTTAATCTTTACACTCATACACCAAGTAAACACAAAAACTTCCACATAGAATAACCCAAACAATCACACATACAATCACATAAAAGCACGCGTGAGTTGTCATCCTAAGATATTAGCTAGTTTCATGGCAATCAAGGACCTCCAAGTGGAAAAAATAGTGATCAAGTGCCTCTCCAAAAGGATTTCGATGAATGTAACGGACAAAAGCCATATCATAGGATTCTAACCCCATACCCACATAGTCACATGAAAACACATAACACACAAGACATCCTAAGCATTCCGTCCTAGCCTAGGGACCCTATTGTGACACACGTCACTTCCCACGAGCCCGAGGTATTCTAACCTATGGCTTTGATACCATTTGTAACGCCCTGAAATTTTCCCACAAGAATATGCCCAAACAAATACAACAATATACCCAAAAAGTCCACCTTCTCATTGAACTAAGAGATAAGAGGTTACAATTCACCATATGCATTTCCATAATGTTCAGAATTCGTATTCCAGTTCAATGAACTAGGTGGCCTTACAAAATATAAGCCTCTTGGGCGTACAATTACAACAAAATAAATTAATAGTCTTGTTACAAAAAATTCAATTCAAAATAGCAAAACACACATGGATCAACTTTTCCAAAAAAGAGCTATTGCTTGACCAACCCTTCAGGGAGGTGGAACTCCATCATTTCCTGAAATAGATAAGATAGTGTTGAGCTATATGCCCAGTAGGAACACTTTAACCAAGTATTTAATCCTTTGAATAAGATTATAGTATCTTTGTGACCAAACATTACATGGAAATTTATCTTTACATGTAATCCTTAACAAACATACAGATCCATGACAACCAAATAATAACAGTGCTATTCATGTCATCAAGCACAACAATCAAACATTCACAACCATAGAATGCAAACCAAGAGTCCACCTGTAAGAGTCCAATTTAAAACACCCTTTACTTTTGTTTTTAAAACTAACCCCCACATTTGACGGCTATTATACGGCAGGGAGTGGGCACTCCAAAGAAAACCATCCGTTTTTCCACTTTTGCCGACTATCATACGGCAGGACTGTGTGGACACCCAAAAATATTTTTCCCGCATTCGTCCAGCGATAAGCCTAGATAGGGGATTTGGGCACCTTTTTAAACTCCCCGTGCGGGTACCAACACAACACCACACTTGGAAAATTGACTCTTACCCGGACTTATGCACAATTAACAATTCATTCATATTTTATTCCATCAACAACCATCCAACATTACCCAAGAGTTAAATACAACATAAGATTTAAAGAAAACAAATAACATTCAAGCCACTATTCTTTTACTATAACAACATCCATATTCTTCATCTATTTTATTTCACAATATTTCATGAATCAAGGAAATTCCCCATTCAATGTGGTGTTTTTAACTCAAGTGGAGAATCTAGGGTTTTTACCAAATTTGGAGATTTTTCTCCTCTATTATAGATATGGCTTGTAATAACATTTATATACATGTTTTGAAAAGAGGGAGTAAAGAAATCTCAAGCAAGAGTCAGGTAAAATGGTTTATTTATGTAAAACTTGAGATTGATCCAACAATACTTTTCAATTAATTCACAAATCACAACCATACCATGAAATCCCTTCAAAACAAAGAAATACTAAGGTAAAAGTGTCCCTACCTCAAGTCGTGAGGAAGAAAAACTCGAAAAACTCAAGGTTGACGAGGCCACGAACTTCTCGGACCAATAGAGAGACCTTGACAAGATCTTTAAGTTATCTCGAAGGATCAAGGTGAGAAGACACCTCTAAGAGTGTAGATCTAAGGATTGAAGTGGAAAAAGTGAGTTTTTTAGAGAAAGAGAGAGAGACTCTCGGTTTTGAGAGGAAAAAGAGGAGAAAAATTATGAGAGAGGTGGGGTTTTGGTCTATTTATAGTATTAGATGATAGCCCTAAGGTCAATGAAAAAGATAAATCGAAAAACCCCCAAAAATAGGGCCCATTCGAAGCCTAAAATTCTAAAAAAAAAACACGCAGGGGTCGACCCTTTGGGCAAGGGGGTCGACCCTTTAGGTAGAAAGACAATCTCGCAACAAGGAAGGGGGGTTGACCCTTAGATAGGAGAGGGTCGACCCTATTTTCCAGCAACTAACACAGAAATTCTGCAACATGAGAGGGTCGACCCTCCCTAGACTGGTGTCTACCCTATTTTCCAGCAACACCTCTAGGAACTTCACCAACAGGGAGGCTGGTGTCTACCCTAAGGTAAAATTTCTAAGTTTCTAAGAAACTTTTGACAAGAACAAATGCGAACAAACAAACCAACGAGTTTAAATCGGATTGTACTCCTTCAAAACCAATAGACAACAACTCCAAAGACTCCCAAAACAAAAAAAATAAAGATATTAAACACACCTTTCAATATATTAAAACACCCAAGTGTTACATCTCTGCCATTGTTTTATTACCTCACTTGTATTTGTAACACAATCAATATCTAATAAATACCATGTATTACTTATTAGTTTTAATGGTACCTCCCTTAAGAATATTTCCTTCCTAGGGGTAAAATCAGCATAATTGGACGTTCCTTTAGCAAAAGACCCTCTATTTAGATAACTATAATGTCCCGTTCTTCTTCTATATTCATAATTTCTGGTATCATTTTCTAGTTGTTGTCTGGTAAAATTTCTAAAATCTGGTTGATTTGGATTAGGTGGGGTAGATGAGCTACTTCCTTTTTGTTTTACTACTGCCATATCCATATCATTAATGCTATTAGTTTCTTCTTCCAAGGCATTATCTTTTTCTATGTTTTTGAAATTTTCTAGTACATTAATTTTTTTTTCTTTTTTTGCGTCATTATTTCTCATTATTTGTTCTAATTCTTCAAGGGGAATGTGTTGATTAATCCTAATTGTTTATAGATATCATTTTCTAATTCTATTCTCTCATTATTTATTTCCTCTATTATTTCTGTACGGGAAAGAAATAAACCTTCTCGTATAATCCTGTTGATCAAGATTGCACTCCTCTGTACGTCATCGCTTTACTCCCTGAAAACACAAACGTGAGCTAGCCGGCGGGTGTGTGCCGGATACCTCTCCGATGCCTAAGTCAGCAAAATAGACAAATAGATAAAAAGCTCTGTGTATTCGGGAATCAAAGTTGTGTTACCTCTCCATAGGTGATGTTTGTGAGCTTTTGTAGGTTCCGTGTGGCACAATCCTAGTAAGACTTTTACTCCTCCATGTAGAGTCCTCCTAGGATTCATACTCTTGAAAGATAATGCTTATCCTTCAACACCCCCCTCACTGCATAAACCAAGTGAGATGGTTTTACCATGGTCAGACTTCAATATGACCGAGGTAAGCATGGCTATGCTAAGCCGCAGACCAGACCGAGATAACTTTAGCTCGGCTCTTCGATTTACTGCTCTTACCTCGGCTCTCCCAATGCTAACCATGGTATGTCTTGACCGGTATAACCAATACTCTGGTCCCGACCGGGATAACTTTGAGTGACGACTGAACTTACCGCAAGCTCTCTGGGATCGGAGTAATTTTACACCTCTCGTGGACCAGAGCAACTTTACACCTCTCTCGGACCGGAGTAACTTTACACCTCTTGCGGACCGGAATAACTTTACACCTCTTTACTCAGCCCTTCGTACTATTGGCCCATAACGGCCCATGGCCCAGCTCGGCCCAATTTTCATATAAATTACCCTCTCAATTGCCCCTTAATTCCATCTGCAAAGCATGATAGGGATTACCTGTTACCAGCCGAGCTAAAAAGTTTCAACCTTCTAACCGATCTACAAAATTTTAGCCGTACAACCAGGTTAAACTCTTGAGCCTTTCCAGCCGAGCTAAAATTCTTTAACCTTTCCAGCCGAACTAAATTTACACCGGGCTCTACCTGTCCGGTCATAACGTCTCTTCATTCACAGCAACTGAATCGCTTCTCATTCCAAGGACACGTGGCACACTCTGATTGGCCCAATGCAGCTGTCACGCCATCTTCGTACTCCGTGTTTTTTGAACAGTCCCACGCTTTTTTGGTTCTTTCTCCTACTCAAAACCAACCCTAGTATCTTGAATCATCTTCACACTATTCATCTCCTTCTCTCTCTTTCGTCTCTGAGCCTCTATTGTTCTTCAATCTGGTAACTGTGAAGCTCTTGCCTCCTAGTGCCATTTCCCTCTTCCAGTGCCGCTTCATCTAGTAAGTTACCCAAATCTCTCTTGTTTTTGTTGTTTTTGCACTTGCTTTCTACAATCCATAGCATAGTGTTCATGTTTTTTGCAAAACACATTTTTTCATTTTGTGCTTTGCCTTGCGTTTTCTGCAAAAACTTAGGAATAGAACCTCTCTGATTCGAGAAATAATTATGAGAAACACTAGTTTTGATCCAAAATCATAGTATAACTGAACTAGGAAGTTGTTTGTAGTAGATGTCGATCTAGGCAGACCATTCAACCGAACCAACACTTCATGCTATATACCAGTAGTTTTAAACAAGTCGAACCATCTTTTGACTTTAGCCGAGCTAACAAACCGTACTAAGTCTGCGTAATAGTGTGCTTGATAGTCTTAACCACGGCCGAGCTATAACTTGGGGCTAAACCAGCCTTCATAGTTCAAACCGAACTAAGAGCGCTGCCCCTAGAGGCTCAACCGGGCTGACAAAAACCCTTGCACAAACCGAGATAACAAAAACCCCTTGCCCGAACCGAGTTAACAGTCCCTTGTGAAAACCGGGATGACAAAACCCTTTGCACAAACCGAGCTATCGAACCCCTTGCTCAAAACCGAGCTAGGGCTACATTTGTCTTGCCTTTATTTCTTTTAGCACGGTCCCACGATCTGTGCTTAACACTTGTTTTTCACTTTGCAGCTTTAGGTTGCCCAAGCACGCCTTTGAGCGCTCAACCGAGCTACTCAGCACCTTTCTCGGATCGAGCTAAGACAAGCTTAAATTATTCATAACTTATAAATGGGGAAGTATAGGTTTAGTAAACACACCTGGTGGAATGGCTGAATTTCGAAAGGATTATAACATCCCTGACGATGTTCACCTCACCCTAGCCGATCTAGACACCACCCCATGGGAAAACCCCAGCTTTGTTCCCTTTACCCTTTTATCAATTATAGAAACCGGACTAAGATTCCCTGTACAGCCTTTACTTTGCGAATTCCTTAGGCAAACTAGGATATGCCCCACCCAGTTATCCACCAATTCATACCGCATAATAAATGGCATTGCCGAGCTAAACCGCCGAGCTGGCATTAACCTTGGTTTAGCTGAACTCTTCCATCAATACTCTATAGGCTCAAAAGAGGATGGTTGGGTTTATTATTTAAGAATACGACGCCGGCGTGAGAAAATAATAAAGGACACACTGGACAAAGATTTAAACAACGATGATTTTTTCTGGGTATCTGGGAATTTTGAAGACCACCAAGCCCAGATCCCAGGCCGCAGTATAAACTGGAAGAAAGGAACCCCCGGTATAATTACCTCGGCTAGTTTGCATGCTCCTTTTTTATTTCGGTTTTCTCTTCCTGAACCGAACTGACAGTTGTCTTCTTTATGCAGATTCGGCCCACCTTAAGTCACTATACAGTTACCCCAATCTAGACACCCTTCGCGCCGCACTACGATATCCTGAAAGGAGTTGGGCCAAGTTACTGAATTTTGAACCGACGTACAGATACAGCAGTCGACGAAAAGCCAGAGTAACAGACTTCTTGCTGGAAGACGCTCCTTAACCGGATCCATCCTTGCCTCAAATCAACCTGGTCCAAACCACTGCCGAAGAAGAGATGGCAAAGAGGAACAGAGTAAGGGCCCTTCTAACCGAAACAAACCGAGTCGAGGTACCACCACCGAACCAGACCTAGGAAACCGTGGTGGCCCTTCTATCTCAACAACCCTCCTCATCTCGCCCAAGCAAGCGTGCCCGGACTACCCCAACCGAGCAACGTCTTGTTGATGAAGACGAAACTCTTCTTCCACCAAGCCCTCCACCGAGCCCGCAACCGGAGCGCTCCGACCGAGCCAGCTCCTCCAAGTGGGCCCCCAAACTGACTTTTCAAAACCGAGATATTCAGGACACTGACTCAGTGGTCGCTGAAAAAGATCACTTAATGGCATTTAACCTTGCCAAAAGTGTCTGCCTTCCAGCAGACATGGAGCACCACCAACATCTGACCGAACTGAGGGCCATCCGTTCGGCCACGAAATCCATGGTGCTTGTAAGTAGCTTCTTCTGTTAACCTTTCTAATTTGCACACTTTCATCTCGGTTTGATTACAAGTCTCCCCCTTCTTTTGCAGGCCATGCAGAAGAGCCACATCACTCATAAGCATGTGCTTGAACTTCGTAAGACTACAAGGCAAGCCCTGGCCAAAATGACTGAAAAGACGGCCGAGCTAGAACAAGCCATGAAGCAAATAGCCGAGCTAAAATCCGAGAACGGTTGTCTGACCGGACTTGTTAGCTCAGCTGAAGCAGAAAAACAAAAAGCTGCAGCCGTAATAAAAGATAAATATCTGCGCGAACTTGCAAAACTTGAGGGAAAGAAAAACGCTGAGATAGAGCAGCTGAAGAAGAATGCTGATGACGCTGAGCTCCGGGGTTTCAAGGAGGGGGAGGCGACTTACATTAAACAATGTGAAGCTGCCAAGGATCTCTTCTTCAAATGCGGTTGGAGGGCGGCTATAGAGCAGCTCGGTCACGGTCCAGAAACCGAGGTTTTCAACGCTTCTGCATACTTCATTCCGAGCTCTATGACGGAATATGCTGCTACCCTTCAGCAACAATTTCTTGAGGACTCAGATGATGATGATGAAGAAGAAACCGCGCCAAAAGATACTCCGGTTGTCAATGACCCGGTTGATCAATCAATTCGGTTGGAGCCAATGGTGGAAGACCTGACCAACGAGCCGCCTACTGAGACCGAGCTCCCAATCAAGACCGTGCTCCCATCTGAAACCGGGCTCCGGGTTGATATCGATGCTGACCTTGATGATTTGTTTAACTGACTTTGTATTTTTTCTTCTTTTTTCTTTTTTTTTCTTTTCTTTGCTTTTGGAAAAAATTGTAACCGGGCTGAGGCCCCACCCTTTGTACTCTCTTTAAATTTGCAATGAAGTCTCTGCTTTTTGTTCCAACTCTTATTTCAGTTGATCTCTATGCTTGTTCTTTACTTTCCAACTAAAGTCTAGGATGAGGTACAGTATTCATTTGCCGAGATACTTTATATCGGTCTTAACATTGCAACTATAAGTATACCTGCCAACCACTCTTTAGCCAAGATAGCTACCTCGGCTGAAGAGTACTAAGAGTTGGTTTAGTCCAGCCAACCACTCTTTAGCCGATTTACTTCGGTTAAAGAGTACTAAGTGTTGGTTTTAATCCAACCAACCACTCTTTAGCCGATATCCTTACTTCGGCTGAAGAGTACTAAGAGTTGGTTTTAATCCAGCCAACCACTCTTTAGCCGATATCCTTACTTCGGCTGAAGCGTACCAAGTGTTGGTTTAATCCAGCCAACCACTCTTTAGCCGATATCCTTACTTCGGCTGAAGAGTACTAAGAGTTGGTTTTAATCCAACCAACCTCTAAATTGGGTATTTCTGCCAATTTAGAAAAATGTTTGGTTATTCCGACCAAACGTCCTGCAGCCTGGATCCTTATCCTGGGCTTAGGAGAGGTGTTGGTTTAATCCAACCAACCTCTAAGTTGGTTTTTTTCCAGCCAACCCAAAGTAAAGTGTTTGGTTATTCCGACCAAATGTCCTGCAGCCCGGATCCTTATCCCGGGCTTAGGAAAGGTGTTGGTTTGTCCAGCCAACCTGTAGATTGGTTTTTCCAGCCAACCTACAGTAGAGTGTTTGGTTATTCCGACCAAATGTCCTGTAGCCTGGATCCTTATCCTGGGCTTAGGAAGGGTGTTGGTTTTTCCGGCCAACTATGTCTACAATGTTCCTAACTCACTAAAGCTATCTTTTACAGAAAATAACTTATACTGAAAAGAATCTACTTGTTTTATTGAGAAAGGAAAAGGAAAATTACATATGCTTGAAGAAAGTTAAAAATAAAATAATCTGAGATTGGCAGTGTTCCATGGCCTGGGAATGGCTTTGCCGTCCTCATCTTCCAAGTGGTATGCCCATTTTCCTGCTAATCCAATCACTTTGTAAGGTCCTTCCCAATTGGGCCCTAACTTGCCATCTCCTGGTACTATGGTGTTTCCCATCACTTTGCGCAGCACCCAATCGCCGATCTTGAATTGTCTTGGATGCACTGTTTTGTTGTATTTCCTAGATAATTCTTGTTGGTATGAGGCAATGTGAACCAGTGCTCATTCTCTTCTTTCTTCTGCAAGGTCAAGCTCCAATGCTATGGCTTCGCCATTTAAGTCTGGATCAAAATTTTCGCTTCGAATTGTGGGGAGGCCAACTTCCAGTGGGATTACTGCTTCCATGCCGTAGGCTAAGGAGAATGGTGTTTCTTCTGTTGATCGTCGAGGTGTGGTGCGGTAAGCCCATAAAACATGGGGAAGTTCCTCAGCCCACTTGCCTTTTGCCTTCTCTAGCCTTTTTTTTAATCCATCCAAGACGACTTTGTTTGATGCTTCTGCCTGACCATTTGCTTGGGAATATGCTGGTGTAGAATTGTAGAACTCTATCTTGTACTCTTCACAAAAGCCTCTAAAGATTCTGTCGTCGAACTGAGTGCCGTTGTCTGATATTAGGGCTTTTGGTATGCCAAACCGAGTGATGATGTTCTGCCAGACGAACTTCTTCACGTCTTTTTCCTTAATTGATGCTAGGGCTTCTGCCTCCACCCATTTTGTGAAGTAGTCGGTTGCTGCAAGAAAGAACTTCCTGTTGCCTAGTGCTGTTGGAAGTGGTCCTACTATGTCCAAGCCCCACATTGCGAAGGGCCATGGGCTGGTTAAGGGTAGAAGTTCTCTGGCAGGTTGATGTATTTGGTGTGCGAACTTCTGACATTTCTCGCACTTCTTCACATATTTCTCTTAGTCTGCTTACATGTAAGGCCACCAATATCCTTGCGAGATTGCCCTGTATGCTAATGACCTTCCCCCTTGATGGCTTCCGCACACGCCTTCGTGTATTTCGAACAAGAACGCTTTAACTTTGCTGGGATGAACGCACTTTAGGTACGGTCCTGAAAATGATTTTTTGTATAATGCCAAAGACGGGGAGAGCCAAAATCGCTGCGATTTCGCTCTGATTCTATTGGCCTCTTCTTTTCTTCCAGTAAGGTACCATCTTTTAAGAACATTATGATAGGATCCATCCATGAGGGGCCTAATTCTGCGCAACATACCTCTTCTGCTTCAGGGTCTTCAATGCTTGGTCTAGGTAGGTAGTCAATCAGTAATGGATGAGGGATGGAAGTATCTGCCATTGAAGCAAAGCCTGCTAATTCATCTGCTCTGCTGTTTTCCTCCCTGCCGATTTGTTCTATCCTGACTACTTCAAATTTCTTGATTTCTGTTCTGACCAACTCTTGGTACTTAGCCATCCTGTTGTCCTTTGCTTCGTAGTCGCCTGAAATTTGGTTTACTACTAGCTGTGAGTCGCTGTAAACCATTAGTTCGGTGGCCTTCATGTAGAATGCTGATTTGAGGCCTGTAAGAAGTGCTTCATACTCCACTTCATTGTTTGATGCTGGGAAACCCAGGTTGACTGCTTGCTCCACTACTAGGCCGTCTGGAGAGATGAGGACTATGCCGAGTCCTACTCCATGCCGGTTGGATGCTCCATCCACAAAGAGCTTCCACATCTCTCCAACGAATAACTTCTAACAAGTGGAGGGATCAGATGATGCCTTGGGGTCCTAAAAGTTGCTGGTGTTTTCTTCAAGGTCCACGCTTGCTGTTTGCCCCTTGCTATTTGATTGTACCAAGTCTTTATTTGTTAGTGAGTCTTGGCTTGGTGTAGCATGGTTTGCTTCTTCCTTGTTTTCTTTATTCTGGTCTGCCTTGGGATCTGACTGAGTATCCTGTACCAGGGGTTGCGCTATTCCGGCGTCAACTTCCATCCCTAGTTCGGTTGTGTCAGTTAGGTCGACTGGGCAAATATGATGACACTTCCTTGGGTAAATTCAGCGACGAAGTCTGCCAAGGCTTGAGCCTTTATCGCGGTTCTGGGTTGGAACTTGATGTCGAATTGTCCCAACTCTACTGCCCACTTCAAAATTCGCCCAAAAAAGTTCGCCCTCTCAAACAAAGCTTTTAATGGGAAAGCTGTGAGGATGACTATGGTGTGGGCGTGAAAGTAGTGTGACAACTTCCTTGAGGCCATCATTAAGGCCAAGGCCAGTTTTTCCAGTGGCAAGTACCTTGTTTCGGCGCCTAGCAATGTCTTGCTGACATAAAAGATGGGCAGATATTGGATTCCTTCCGCACGGACCAACACTGCGCTAATTGCGTGCTGAGAGACTGCCAGGTACAGGAAGAGTTCTTCTCCAGGTATTGAGGTGACAAGCAGTGGTGGAGAAGACATGTATTCTTTCAAGTTTTCTAGAGCGCGGTCGCATTCTTCGTCCCACTCGAACTTGGCTTTTAAGGCTTGAAAGAATGGTCACAGTCTGTCTGACGACCGGCTAATGAATCGGTTGAGTGCAGCTGCCATTCCGGTGAGATGCTGCACTTCTTTTACGGAGTTAGGCCTTTCTAAATCCTGAATAGCTTTGATTTGGAAGGGGTCTGCCTCTATACCCCGGTTTGTCACCAAGAAGCCCAGGAATTTTCCAGATTCTACACCGAATGTGCACTTAGATGCATTAAGGCGCAACTTGTGCCTCTTTAGAATCTGGAACATCTCACCTAGGTCCCTTAGATGGTTGTTCTTATCCTTGCTCTTGACCACCATGCCGTCGATGTAAGCCTCCATTGTTCTGCCTAACAACGGCTCAAACATCTTGGTGACCATTCTCTGGAATGTTGCCCCTGCGTTCTTTAGACCAAAGGGCATGACCTTGTAGCAATACAGTCCTCTTGGAGTTGTAAAGGACGTGACCTCCTGGTCTGGTTCGTACATAGCGATCTGATGGTAGCCTCTGTACGCATCTAGAAAGCTGAGTCGGTTGTGCCCCGCTGTTAGGTCTACCAGTTGATCTATTCGTGGTAAGGGGAAGCTATCCTTTGGGTATGCTTTGTTGACTGTCTTATAGTCGACGCAGACACGCCATTTGCCATTCTTCTTTGGCACCACGACTGTGTTGGAAATCCATCTGGGGTAGTGCACCTCTCTGATAGCTCCTGCCTCTAGCAGATTTCCCACTTCTTCCGCCACTATCTGGGCGTGGTGGAGTGCCGATCTGCATGTGCGCTGAATGATTGGTCTGGCGGATGGGTGGACATTGAGTTGGTGACAAATGAAGTTAGGATCAATGCCTGGCATGTCGTATGGTGTCCAGGCGAACACTTCGATGTTAGAGGTCAAAAATTCCAAGACCTCTAATCTCTCAGTGCTGGACAACGACGAACCGAGCAAAAAGAACTTATCCGGGTTCTTTTCATCTATTCTTACCTCTACCAAGTCTTCCACCGCTTTTTGATTAGCTGCTTTGCCGACATCTGCGAACAATTCATTACTCTCAGGTTCTTCCACCGAATGAACAAATCCCTTGGCAGCGCGGCTACCATTTACAGTGACAAAGCATTGCTTGGACATGATCTGGTCTCCGAAGACCTCTTCAATTACCCCAGCTTCGTTGGGGAACCGCATTACTTGATGGTAGGATGACGCTACTGATCGCATGGCATGCAGCCATGTTCTTTCCAAGATTATGTTGTATGTGGAAGGGACTTTCAACACCTAGAATTCCACTTGTTTTGTCACGCTTCCTGCTCTGACTGGTAGGATTATTTTGCCGACTGGCCATTCTGGCATTGAATTGAATCCAATCAGGGGAGATACGGCGAGTGCCAAGTCTTTGTCTTGTAGCTTCAATTGTTTGAATGTTTCGTAATACATTATCTCACATGAACTACCCTGGTCGATCAAAATCCTCTTGACGTCAAAATCCTTGACTCGGAGTGTGACAACTAGGGCGTCATTGTGAGGGCAATATATCCTCGCCAAGTCTCTATCTGAAAAAGACATGATGTTCCTGGCCTCTGTCTTCCCTTTTTTGATGGTAGGTTGTGCACTTAGTACCTCCCTTAAGTGCTCGGCCTTCTTGATTGACCCTTTGAGCTCGCATACACGCTCAGGTTCAAAGATTCCATGTATCACATTGATTACGCCTTGAGGTGGGGCGTTGATTGGCATCCCGTTGGGGTTATTGTGGTCCTGGGGTGCTGGTTGCGTCCCTCATTCAATGTATTTATCCAGGTGACCTGCTGCCACCAACTCCTCCAAGTGCTGTCTCAATGGCGTGCAATTTTCAATGCGGTGCCCCTTTTCTTTATGGAAGGTGCACCGTGACCTTTTGTCGTAGTCCTTCTGAGCCTCTCCTAGCTTAGCAGGCCATCTGACGAAAGGTTCGTCGCGTATCTCGCCTAGAATCCGGTAGATTGGCTTTTTGAATACTGTGGTAATGGCAGTGCGGACTCTCAACCATCTTTTATCCTGGTCTTCTTCGTTGTCCCGCTTGCCTCGTCCGTTTTTGCTCGGACGATCTACCACATTGACCTTTGCTGAGGCCTTTTTCTCCGGTATTGCGATCGTGCCAGATTTTGTTTTGGCACGGGCGCCATCCTCTTCCACCCTGATGTGCTGATGCACTCTTTAAATCAAGGCTTCCATGGTAAGGGGTGGCGTCATGGTGATTGAGTCCCTTAGTCTGTTCCCGACTGGAAGGCCTCTTTTGTACTATGCAATGGCTAGATTGGTGGGGCAGTCCCCAATCTGGTTAAAGGTCTCCCAGTAACGACTATTGTAGGATCTAAGTGTCTCCTTGTCGCCCATGTCGATGGAGGGAAGCTGGTCGATCTCCACTGGCGTTTTGGTGTTCGTTCTGAACCTTGTTACGAACGCCTCTGCTAGTTGCGCCCAGGAGGCTATGCTGCATTCTGGAAGTTTTTCGAACCAAGTCAGGCCTAGGTCGCCAAGGCTTGATGGGAAGAGGATGCACATCAAAGCCTCGTTGCGTCGATATACCGCCATAACCTGGCGGAAGTGGCTTAGGTGCATGTAGGGGTGTGTCTTCCCCTCGTACGTGGTGAATTTGGGTTGAAGGAAGCCTGAAGGTAGGGGCGCGTTTTCTATTGCCGGAACGAACGGCGAGGTCTGCAACCTCGCTAATGCTTTATCCGTTGGTTCGTAGGCAGGCCGTGGTAATGGCATTCCAACCTCAACGCTTCTGTGCGTCTGAGGAGCCAACCGTTGAAGGGTAGATACCCTGCGAGGGTCGCGCGCCCTATTATCCTCCTTCCATTGTGCCCTTTCTTCTAGTACGGTCCGTAAGTCGGATGATCTTGGCAACTCTGTCTGCCTGGATGATGTCTGGTGTGTGCACGAGGGCCGATAGGTGCTTCCCTTAGTATACGACCTCTCAGTCCTCGTTCTCTCAGACCTGGGGCAACGAGTCCTGGAGGTTCTAGATTGAGTATCACCCGTCCTGAGGCTTCTACTCTCTGCTTGTGATGGCGTGGTATGCTTACTGCGATTTTCTGAGTGGCGAGGGGGCGTGTTGCCTTTACGCCCCTCTCCTGTCGCCACCCCTTTTCCCTTGATCTGGCGTTTCATGGCCTCCATATCCGCCGCCATCTTTCTTATTAATTCATCCTGTTCTTTCACGTGATCCTCCAGAGTTGGGGGTTGATCCTCCGCCTTTGTCTGTCAGGACTTTGTGAACCAGAGTGACGGGGGCTGTTATTCCGCCTCCCCCTAGCATCCCTCCTGGGATTCTGTCGCTATGGCTCCAAGTCCGCCATAGGAGGGATAGAAGGCAAACCTTCGCGTCTCGCACCCCCCTCTGGTGTTTGTCCGTCAATGGCGGACTGTGGTAAATCTTCGTTGTGCGCCATTGATTCTAAAGAGGAAGAGCTTGATCAAGAGGTTTTGTTCTTGTCTGAAGTTCCCACAGACGGCGCCAATTGTACGGGAAAGAAATAAACCTTCTCGTATAATCCTGTTGATCAAGATTGCACTCCTCCATACGTCGTCGCTTTACTCCCTGAAAACACAAACGTGAGTTAGCTGGCGGGTGTGTGCCGGATACCTCTCCGATGCCTAAGTCAGCAAAATAGACAAATAGATAAAAAGCTCTGTGTATTCGGGAATCAAAGTTGTGTTACCTCTCCATAGGTGATGTTTGTGAGCTTTTGTAGGTTCCATGTGGCACAATCCTAGTAAGACTTTTACTCCTCCATGTAGAGTCCTCCTAGGATACTCCTGAAAGATAATGCTTATCCTTCAACACCCCCCTCACTGTATAAACCAAGTGAGATGGTTTTACCATGGTCAGACTTCAATATGACCGAGGTAAGCATGGCTATGCTAAGCCACAGACTAGACCGAGATAACTTTAGCTCGGCTCTTCGATTTACTGCTCTTACCTCAGCTCTCCCAATGCTAACCATGGTATGTCTTGACCGGTATAATCAATACTCCGGTCCCGACCGGAATAACTTTGAGTGACGACTGAACTTACCGCAAGCTCTCTGGGACCGGAGTAATTTTACACCTCTCGCGGACCGGAGTAACTTGACACCTCTCTCGGACCGGAGTAACTTTACACCTCTTGCGGACCGGAGTAACTTTACACCTCTTTACTCAGCCCTTCGTACTGTTGGCCCATAATGGCTCATGGCCCAGCTCGGCCCAATTTTCATATAAATTACCCTCTCAATTTCTTTATCTTCCATTTCTAATAGTTCAGCTATTTGTAATATTATCTTGTATTTTATTTCTTTATCATTTTCTTTTTCAACCATTTCTTCTGACTGTTTTAAGTCATAGCTACTTAACTCCATTATCTTTTTGTTTTGCAGGTAAGATTAATTCAAAGGGTTCCTCCGAATTATTTCCTTTACATGGATAAGGATGTAGGTCTAATTCTTTTTGTTTTTTGCAAAACAGGCTACTTGTTTTTCTGAATTTTGTACAAAATGTCTAATTTCGTTTATTATTTCTACTTGATTAGTTCTAAGTTTTCCGTTAATTTATTTTAATAGCCTAATTAAGGTATTAGTTTGTTCTATTATTATTTAATTAATCAGATTCTACTTCTTCACTATATTTCATACTCATGCAAGTCGAGAAAACGGGCACTGATACCAATTTGCGTTGAATCTAAGGATCTATTTTAATATTAACTCCTGTAATAGTTTTCGTTGAGAATCTACACTTGCCTTTTCTAATGATATTTTATTTTTAATACTAGCAATTCTTTGGTTATAATTTATTATAGATTGTCCTGAGGCAATAGCCAAAAGAGAATTTAATTTATTCAACTCACTTTCTAATTTAGAAATATAATCTAAACTATATTTTATTTCAGCTCTAAGGGTTGTAAATTTAATCTATTTAACTCACTTTCTAATTTAGAAATATAATTTAAGCTATCTTTTATTTTAGCTTTAAGGGTTGTAATCAAATGCATATAATTACTAATTCCAAGTTTATATAAATTTTTAATAACTATCTTGATTTTTATAGTTTTTTCAGATTTTTGGGGTCAATTTATAATTTAATGAAAATTTATTGGTGATGTGGCTCTGAGTTGGCTTTGGTATGTTGAGTTAGCCTTCCACCTATGATTTGAGGCAAGTTTGAGCCAAGGAAATTCGAGGTCTTAAGAATTTTTCTTTTCAAAAGGTATCATTTTTATTTTGTGTATATAAGATTTTTTTTTTTTTTTTTGTTGAAAATCAATTAAGTTAGTTTGTATGACTAGCTAAAATAGATAGTCTTGTTGGAATACACAATAGAGATAAATATAAAGTGGCTAGGCAAAATACTTTTTGTGTACTTTCGCTAGACAAAATACCTAGTAATGTCGGTCTAAGCAACGCATGTGGCAATGAATACATTGGTTATTTTTGCGAAGCAAAAAGGGTTAAATCTCAAGTCAATGCTTGAAGTTGAGTTTACGTTGTTGTTGATGGGGTAGTTGGGAGATGTTACTGGATTGTTGACTCGAAGGTAGCTTCCATTGAATGAAATTTCTAGCACCTCAAGATTGATCTTTGTTAAGTAAGGTGCGACTCTGTTGTTGTTGCTGCTTGAGTTCTTGCACCCTATGGAGAACCATTCATCTAAGTAACAATTGGGACCTATTCCAAAAGGATATGGAATTCTAACATCTCCGCAGAATTCTGGACGACCAGGCTTCGCTGATGTTTTTCTCAGCCATAGCAGCAGTTGCAGCAGCAGCAGGAGGAGAGAAGAGGGGGAGGAGTTTTTCTGCAAAACCATGCTTTTCTTTTCTTTTGTTTTTTTCTTCTTCATCTATAGTTTTTATGTTGTTTTTATTTTGCATATTTTATGTGATTTCCCTCTTGATGAGGTAGTAGTGTATCTTTAATATACTAATTTAATTTAATTAAACAGAGATGTCTCAGCCTCTGTCAAATGTTTATGTAGAAGAAGTCTTGATATTCCTTAGCTGTCATAATGGACCACAATCTACACTAATAATAAAAGACTTCTGTTATATATCAGCAAAATAGTTTACTATTGATAAATAATATTTCTCTAATAACAAATAAATAAATAGAGTTTTTTGAGAAATTCTTTGGAGCACGGAAGACTTCACTGGCATTCCTCACTGTTTGACGTGGAACTCCATTAAATGTAAGAGTTTGAATCCAATACCATAGGAACCACAATAACAGTCCTTTAGATTACAAATATGTAGAGAAATTTGATGATTTAGGGATAGACTCGCTAATTGCTGGAAGGGTGACACAGATTAAGGCAACATTGTCCAATTTACCAATGTACTACTTGTCTATTTTTTAGAATGCCTGTAACAGTGGAAAATAGAATGGAAAAATTATAGAGATGATTTCTTTGGGGTGGTTGTGAAGAGATTAATTTGGTGAATTAGGAAAAAGTGACAACAAGAAAGGAGTTTGGCGGGTTGGGTGTTATTCCTGTAAGACTAAAGAATTCTTCCCTTTCGTCAAAATGATGGTGGAGATTTGGAAGAGAAAAAAGGACTCGTTATGGAGGAAGCTCATTGTTCACAAATATAATGGGAATGTGAATGAATGATCCATCCCATTGCTAATGAGGGAAGGTGTTGCTTTTGGTTTATGGAAAGGAATTGTGGAGGTTGGCCAGAGTCATATGATTGATAGAGTTGGGACTAGGGATGTAAGAAAAACCAAAAAAACTGACTAAACCGATTGAACCAAATCAAACTGGTCATATTTGGTCAATTTTTTTTAATATAAATTGGTCTGTTTGGTTTTGAAAATTATTTTTTTTCGGTTTTTGGTTCGGTATCGGTTTTCACATATTGTACACCGATTTCCACTGAAACTAACCGTAGATGTTTACATATAATAAAATTATTGTTTTAAGTTTTGGTTTTATTTTGATGTTAAGACTTTGGTTTTTAGATTATATTTTATTTCTAATTCTAATTCAATAAAAGTTTCAAGCATTAGTATTTATTAAATTTTTTGTTTGTATTTTTGTGAATGGTTGGATTGGATATGGTTAAAATTATGTACAAATGGCTAATTTAATATTTTTATATAAATGATTTATTATACTACAATTTTAAGAAACGACTCATTTTAAAAGTACTTAAACCGATTAAACCGCATTGAGCTAAACCGTTTGAATCAGTGCGGTTTGGTAAAAAATTTGGTCTATATCGGTTTTTAATATAATAAAGCTGACTTTATCGGTTTGGTGCAAAATTGCACCTAAATACCGATCGTCCCAAACCTATTACATCCCTAGTTGGGACAGTGTTAAAACGAAAACTTCAACTTCAAACTACGAAATGAATTGCAGATAAGGCTTTGGAAGGATAAATGGTCTCATAATTGTTGCTTCAAACATCGATTTTTTGGATTTTAAACTTTCTTTGCAAAAAGATTGAAAAGTATGGCTAAGGTCTGTTCTTTTGATGAGAACAACAACATAGTTTGGGATTTTAGATTTAGAAGATCTTTATTTGAATGAGAAAAAAGAGAATCATGTGGAATATTACTCAACTTATTGGAAGCAGCCCAATTGAGACTCAATTCTGAGGACAACTTAATTTGGAAGAGAGGCAAAGATGGAATTTATTTATTAATTTATTTTTTCTGTCAAGTCTTTCTGCGATTTATATAGCACATGAGGAATCAACCAAACATCCTCTCCTTATGTAACTTCGTTTGGAAAGTTTGGACTGAGATTTTAAGAGTGGTGGTTTAGGTGGGGTTACTCCAATTTGGAGAAACAAATATGGACTTAACTTTTCTTTACGACTATGTGAGACTTTATGGACTACGCGGGGAATGATATCATCTTCAACAGAGCTCAATCTAGTTGGATTAATGTTGTGGATTTGATCAAGATCAGAGCAACTTTTTGGGTATTCGATCAGAAAAACGATTCCAGTTTGTTCTTGGTGAATGATTTTATCAATAAAAAACTACTATTATGCCAATCCAAAGCATAACTTATTACTAGTACATAATTAACATTTGAATAACAAAGCTTTATGGTAAATATCTTGCATGGACAAGCATTGTATGTATAGTTTATATTTCACTACATGGAATGCAATAGTGGTTGGACATCAAAAGATAAAGTTGTGCCACTCCCACTATCTAAAAATGTCCCTGTTGAGGTTGAATCAACATCCCAAGCCTCAGTCAAATCAGTTTTATCGTATTCAACTTCTTCATAGTGTTGGTGAATGTTTGAACTTCCTTGTGACATTCTAATTCCTTCCAACTCAACTGCTACATCTTTCATTGTAGGCCTCTTCTTCCCATTCAAGTTTAGGCATCTTTTTGCGAGGTGAGCAACAACAATCATCTCTTCTCTCCGACCCTCCTTGAGAATTCGTGGATCAAGAATCTCAAGTAGACAATTTTCCTCCATTGATTCCATAAAATGTGTGACTAAACTCTTGCTTTCTTGGGATCTAGTGAAAGAGATTGGTTTTTGCCCAGTTAAAAGCTCAACAATAACAACTCCGAAGCTATAAACATCACTTCTATCAGAAAATTGGCTAGATTGAAAGTACTCTGGATCCAAGTACCCGAAGGTTCCTTGTACTCGTGTGGTCAGATGAGTATTATCAACATCAATTGATGTTGAAGTTCCAAAGTCAGAAACTTTTGCCTTGTATTTATCATCCAGGAGTATGTTGGTTGACTTCATGTCTCGATGATAGATGGGTATGGAAGCTGCATAGTGCAAGTAGGAAAGAGCTCCGGCAACTTCTGTGGCAATTCGAAAGCGCATCTCCCATGGTAATGGGAACTCCTCATCTGGATCATGAATATGTTGAGACAGTGTTCCATTTGGTATGAACTCGTATATTAGCATAGGAACGTCTGTCTCTAAACAACAACCTAAGAGCTTGACTATATTCCTATGGACAATTTGTGAAAGAATGACGACTTCATTGATGAATTGCTCAACTTGTCCCTCGTTGACAACCTTAGACTTTTTAACGGCTATGATTCTTCCATCTGACAACATGCCTTTGTAAACAGTACCTGTTGGAAAATTAATTGAAAGTAAGTGGTTGATTGAAAAATTTAGAAAAATAAGCAATAAAGAAATCTTATTGAAATTAGAGAAAACAAAAATCATAAATTTTGCTGCAAATCATATCCTGGATTTATGAAATAGCATAACTACTT
This sequence comes from Camellia japonica, assembly GCA_030407325.1. Classification (NCBI taxonomy): domain Eukaryota; kingdom Viridiplantae; phylum Streptophyta; class Magnoliopsida; order Ericales; family Theaceae; genus Camellia; species Camellia japonica. The sequence continues at coordinate 168,314,429 of JAPPVO010000014.1, read as the reverse complement.
AATTATGGTTAAATTAATTAGGAAAGATTGTATTTGATTTTTTAATAAAAATATTATGACAAATATTAGCTCATACGCGCTCACCACGCTATATACAAGTCCAATACACGTGTCTGTATGTATATGTATATATATTATTGGGGTGTTTGGGAAGCAACTTTTTTGACTTTTTTTTTTTTTGGGCTAAAATAGCACTAAAAGACAAAATAGTCTAAAATAACCAATAAAACAGCATGTCATATCAAACCCATAATCATTTCACTTTTTATCTCACAAACATCACATTCAACTACAAAAAATCCAACTATCTTCGCAAACACAAAAATTTTAACCTCCTAAAATAGCTAAAAACTAAAATAACCTACTAAAATAACAACTTTCCAAACACCCACTATATGCGTGTTGTGCTGACTTTTTGCGTAAAACTTTCATAGTGCCCTCATATTCTTGACCCTTATCCAACCCAAAGAAGGATCCATGTATAAAAGGTCTCAAGATGTTTGGTAAGAAATCAATGCATGATAAGAAATTCATTGCAAGCTTTAGATAATGAAAGGATAACAAAATTGTACCTTGGCCTCCTTGGCCGAGAATACGATCTTCATGGTAATGATTGGTGGCTTTCTCCAACTCCTTAGAATTAAACAATTTTATTTTTTCACTACCATCACTTGAAGATAACTTGTGTTGTAGCAATAAACCACCATTTCGCTTGAAGAAATTTTCCTTGCGTTTCTTGTCATTTCTTTTCTTCATTACTTTGTATAGCCACCAAGAAGCAATAAGTAAAAACAATAACCCTGCTGATCCAGCACAAACACCTGTAGAGAACTCAACTCCAGAATCAATATATATAGAACCAAAATTAAAAAATTAATATTTGAATATCAGGTCTAGCAAAAATTTTAATTGTTTTTTTAATTTTATAAAGTCAAGTGTAATTCATAAAAAAACATTCATAAAATGAAATGGATGGTATATATATTTAAAGTTGATGTTGTGTGGGCATACTCAAAATGCATCAACTCTATACACTTTATTTTTCTGAGTGCTAACCAATTTACTAAAAATCTATCCTTACATAAAAAATAACAATAAAACTGGACATTTTTTTTCGTAAACATAACTTATGTTGAATTATCTGGACACAAAATTTGAAAGAAAGAAAAAAAAACGATAGCTGATTTTAAACTCCATGAAGATTATGTTTGCCAAAAGCAATTCTATATAATATTTATTTTGTTGAAACAATAACATTAATTTATTAGAATTATTTATTTGTTTATGATTTAAAAAGTTTAAATTAAAAAATTTATTAAAAATGAATGATAAATATTGATAAGAGTAATTTTTTAAGCATAAATTTTAATCAAGTTTTTAAATCAGTACTCCAATCAATATTTCTAATTTTAAAAAATATTAAAAATGAATGATAAATATTGATAAGTGTATTTTTTTTAACATAAATTTTCATCAAGTTTTTAAATCAGTAATGACTTAAAAGCAAAAAGGAAAAAGGCAGAGTAATACTGTAATAGAATTATTGGGCGGATCCATACGGGGCTTTGTTTTTTATTTTAATTGAGCTCTCTGTTAGTGAACAATGGGATTGATCCCCAAATTAGTTGGTCCATCAGGTCGGATACTGGGTTATCTAGAAAAAATACTGTAATAGGACTAGAGGATAACGAGATTATTTGAAGCAATTTTTCGAAAGTTGAAAATTGAAAATCAAAAAGCCAAACAAGTGTGTCTCCTTCCGAAGTCGAAATTAGATCAATTTTGTCTAAATTGAAGTCCTGGAACTAAAGTTTCTAATGGTTATAGCCTCACATCAAGGTTCAAAACGTAAAGGAAGAAATGAGTAAAAGTGTGTAGACTAATCAAATATATATATATATATATATATTTGAATTTGGAGTTTTTATTGGAGGGTGTTGTTCAGGCCGTGGGGGTCACCACGAGTCTCTTTCTAATGATCTGAACTATTTATTTTGTTGGGTAATTCATGCATATCATCCACATAAAAAATTAGATCGATCCGATAATTATAACATATTCAATTTATTTCTTTTGTACAGCAAAAAGGGTTTATTTTTAAAAGCATAATTGTAGTCTGTTTTTTCAGTAACAAACGTGATAAATTGAATATGATATGATTATTAGATTATTTTTTTAATTTTTTTAATTTTTTTTGTGGATGAAATACATAACGTGCATGACATAACGAACGGTTCGAGTTATTGAAAGTCCCACAGACCTGAACAACATCCTACAATCCCTGATTATAGACTGGAGGGGATCCATCTCTAAATAATTATGTTCTCGTTTCTTTGTAATCAATATTTTTTTTTAATTTACTTAAATTGTTTTTATTTCGTAGATTATATACAGAAGCTATACCAAATACTCCATCATAAAATTTTAAAAATAAAATAAAATAATTTATAAACAGTTTCATAAATTACACCAAACAATCCCTCCATTCCTATGTTTTTAAACACTTCAAAATGAGCTTACCAATGATAATACCCGCATTTGACTTGGGAGGTTCAATTATCATATCTGCATAAATTGCATAATATCAGAAATTTAAAGCAGTGATCAACCAAAAAACAAACCTTGCAAATTACTGGACAATAATCACTCCAATAATAGCCTTGTTTGATTAACAGAATTAATAGTGAATGGATTAATAATCTCATGCATTAGTATAGGATTAGTTATTCAATTAAATTAGTGAGATAATCATTTATTATGTATTCATTTTTTTTTTCCTTCCAAACTTGAAATTATGATCCTCAATTCCTCTATATTAAAAATTCATTAATTTCATTGATTAAATAACCGCTGTACATGTAATCCGATTAATAAAATTTGCAATCAAACATAACAATCTCAATGCTATACTATAATTCTTGTAATCAAACATACCCAATATGCACAAAAAATTGTATTGTGTAGCTGAAATTAATTTTAAATATGATATGGGTCATATTTAAAATAAATTTCGATCACTCATCCATCCCTTCCCCAATCACCAGCACCACCACTGCTATCACTATCGAGTTTGTCAAAAAAAATTAACCATTTAATTTGATTTGATTTGATTAATTACCTCCTAAATAAATAAATGAAGGAATAGAAATTTCCCAGTTACTTGGTTGGTTACTGGATGGGTTGTTGAGAGAGCATAAGACGTACCTAGACATCCATTGGAAAAATAAGGATTTCCATCGAAGTGAAAATTGCAAACGCACTGGAGGCTTTCAACAACATCACAATTGGTGAACGTGGAAGAATAAGAGAACGACCCCTGAAAACAGGAGTAGCTGTTGTTGGGAGCCAATCCAAGCTGTGTGATATTGTGTACAACCCAATTGAGAACAGCAGGGACATGATCCGTCTGCGCAGCAGGAGAGTAGTCGGTGGAAGTCTTATTCTTATCTGCTATGAACGCATACCCACATGATGTTTGGTTTCCTGGATATAACAAAGCCACATCGTAGCGTTTCAGATTCTTCACGTACGGTGAGATTTCCACCATGCAAGTACTATTATTAGCAGAAGAGCAATTAGCCGAGCAATGGGTAATCAAATGATCGAACTTATCAGTTGCATAGGCGGCGTCCTCCTGGTTGTAGCAATTCAGGCTCGTGGCCATAAATATGTTGTGTATTTCTGAGAAGCTAAAAGGGCTAGATGTCAAGTCAATGCTTGCGCTGTTGGGGTTCTTGTTGCTGCTGTCCTTGATGTTGCAGTAGGGAGATGTTACTGGAATGTTGACTCGAAGGTAGTTTCCATGCAATGAAATTTCCAGCACCTCAAGATCGAGATTCATTAAGTAGCTGCTGGTTGAGTTCTTGCACTCTATGGAGAACCATTCATCTAAGCAACAGTTGGGACCTATTCCAAAAGGATATGGAATTCTAACATCTCCGCAGTATTCTTGACAACCAGGCTTCGCATAAGAAAGCGCTGATGCTTTTGTCAGCCATTGCAGCAACTGCATCGCCAGGACGAGGCGGAGGGGAGGAGGAGGAGGAGGAGGGAGGAGTTTTTCTGCAAAGCCATATTTTTTTGTTTGTTTTTTTTTTTTTTTTTTCACTCGGTAGTTTCTAGGTTTTATATATATTTCTTATATTTATAAGGATAATGTTAGACATGTCAAATTTTTTACTAAATAAATGATCAAATATCTCACAAAAGTTTTACAAACCTCACATTCATATAAAATATTTAATCATTTATTTAGTAAAAAATTTAAGACTTATATCATTTTCCTATTTATAATCATTTCCCTCTCCCTATGTAAAATGTTTAGTAGAAGAAGTCTTGAGGTTCCTAGTTGTCCTAATTGACCGCAACTAGTCTCCATAATATGTTTGACTCTTTTTATTTTTTAAGAGTAATCTTAAAGTTACTAAATTTTCTATTAAATAAATAGTCAAATGTGAATGCGGTCAAATGTGAGTGTGGGATTCAGGTCACAAGTCATTTATTTAGTAAAAAATTTAGAACCTATAATATTTTTTTATTTTTTAATACTATGCTTGTACAAGAATGAAAATGAAATCCTTGAATAATATTTAATGTAATAAATATCCTTCACAATTTTAGAATGAAAATATCACAAATTGATAAATACGTACTCCTTCCATTTTATTTTATTGGTCTATTATTTTATTTTTTATTGTTTCAAAATATATGATCACTTTGAAAAGTCAAAACTTTAAATTTAAAAAAATTTTAAATTATTTTTTATAAAGTAATTATAAATATATTTAAAAATAATAATAGAAATGTATTTTTTAAATTTTATCTTTTAAAATTTTAATTCAAAATATAATGATTATGTCTACCTAAAAATTTAAATTTTCGAAAAGAATTATCAATTTAAGACGGCGGGAGTACCACACAACACAAATGCACATACCACACCTACCCCACACACATGCACTCAATTGCCGAACTTCATTAAAAGTATTTTAATTTTCCACACGGCATAATACTATGAAAAGTATACCTTGAACTAGTTTCCCACCCGTGTTGCTCTATTTGAATTTTTAAACAAAAATAATTTATTTAATATACATTAATTTGTTACAAAAATATTATGTATTTATGAATTTTTTTTTATATAAATAGTAAAATAAGTTAATTGTTATTTTCTCTTCAAGAAATCTATTTATTGGACAAATTTAGAGTACAAAACTTAGCAAACTATGTTAAAGTTACTTCTAGATCAAGCAGTGTAAAATTGTATAAATATAAGAATGGTTCATTTTCTACATGTGTGTAAAATGTGATTTTTTGATAATTTTAATGTGAAATTAAAATGAGTCCTAACCATCGGTTGAGGTAGGATTAAATGAGTTTAAATTCTTTGTAATAAGATCTTTACACCATAAAAAGAATGACAAAACACTATTAAGAATTGAATGAAAAATTATCTCATAAAGTTGGCTTCATGAATGAAGTATTGGGAATAATGTGTAACCACTTGTCCCATATTGATTGTAGAGGAAAACATTGATGGATATTTAAATCCCAAATTTTTGATAAAGGCATTTGCCCTTTGGGGTATCCAAATTTTCGGAAAGAAGGACGTTATGGATGCTACAAGGATGGGTTTGGGCCAAGATTATGATTCAAGTTGGTTATGCAAAAAATGGCACATGCGCGCCGCCCGCTCGTCTGCCCGGACTGGATCGTGGGTCTTGGGACTTGGGCTTGGGCTTGGGCTTGGGCTTGAAGCTTGCTGGAACGGGTTAGGTTTGGACTGGACCGAATTGGTAGCCCATCAACTTAATCCTTTTGGGCTCGGTCAATTGTGTGGCTGTTGATATACACACATGTATATATAAAGTGTGTAACTTACACACTTATTCTCCATCAATTTTGCAAGATTAATTCTGCATTAGTTGGGCAGTTTTGCCTGCATTGGTTGCTAACATTCATGGCTGAGAGGCTACTCATCTCTCCCCAATTGTGTATAAAAGGAGACCACCTTATTTGTGTTTGGGTACAAATTTTTTTGCTTTCATATTATACAGTCAATTTGCTCCTATAATTCTTATTGTGTGAGAGATTGTTGCTGTTGTCATTTTACCGAAGCTAAATAGAAGGTGATTATGCCTTAGCGAGTTTTCAACCGTCGTATCCTGAGAGACAAACGCCGACATACCTTCAGTACCCACGATGAGGCGACAAGTCTATTTTTAAGAAGACTGTGGTATCACACAGGTTTCGGTTTGCTTCCTTGTCGTATTTCAGTAATTTGTTTTAATATATATTTTTGGTTCACCTAGTTGTAAAATCCAACATGATTTCTTATTATGTATTTTTCCAATTTGATTAAATATGAATCTATTTATTTTTATTTAAATATACAATTTGTACAATAAAATGTTTGAGATATATTCTATAAAATATCTTTTAACAAGTAGTTGAGTAGAAAGATTGAACAGTGGAATTGCATAGAGTTTTTGGGGCTTACGTGTTGGGGAATTTTCCAAATGGTTTTTAAAATGTATAGTTTAATTTTTGGGTGTTTTCAAAACCTTTCTTGTTTTTCTTTGGAAAGCTTGAAATAAGCTTGGGGACTTTGTCCCATATCGGAAAGAGAGGAAAACATGGAGCACTTAATAAAGTGCTACATGGAATATTCCTTTGAATATGGAATCGTGAGGTGAAAGCTAGTGTACATGCACCCACACCGCAAGGATGGTGCTTCGCACCATCCGCATATGCAAGTGCACACCCCCGCGCGCATGGCATGGGCAGTGGGCTGTGTGGCGTTTGATGGTGCACTTAGTGCGGACGCATCGGCACCATAAGGGCGCTTTTCTATTTGCATTGGACAAGTTGGAGAGATGACGTAGATCCACTGTGGCATGGGTGACGTAGAATACAGTTAGCTCCACGTGGCAGTGATGTGGCGTTTGTTGGCGATGAGTCAACTAACTGATCAAACAGTTGTGTGTCTGATCTAGAGTAGTTTGATCATAGCCGTTGATTGGAGATGCCCACGATAGTATGGATGAGATGGCACTCGATCGTGATCAGGTATGATCAGTCAAGGCAGCTATTCGATATGAGAATGATCTGCACCATAGATCATCGATCCAACAATCAGATCTGATCAGATGCGATCAAGGGACGTAACCATTCGATCAGATGCATCAAGGCCTATAAATAGACTGTGAAATCAGTCTTTTTATCCCATCCAAAAAAATTCAGAAGCATTCCTGCAATTCTCTCTCTCTCTCTCTCTCCCTCTTGATTTAGATTTTTCAATCAAGAGTTTCTTAAGCAAATTTCTACTTTTCTTACTAGTAATCAAGTTCTACAGATTTGATTATCAGTGTCTTGGTTTTCTTGATTATATCAAGAGTATTTTGATCTACTGTCGTCAGTGCAGACGCTAGTAGACTTGATCTTTAGATCAGACTTCACTGTATCTTAGAGGCAAATTTGTTGTGACCCCCTGCACACCTTTTGGTGGGTACAAATATTGTCTTTAGGAAAGCGACTAAGTAATGCGACTTGAAGCATCAATTTTCTGTTCTATATAGACAAGATCATAGCCAAGTTTTGAAGACTCGAAGACCACCAACTGAAGAATTCAAGACGAATTGTTCCTACAATCTAAAGACAATATTTAGATATGGCGATGTCTATTTAGAAAATGACTCAAGATTTCATAAAGCTTGACCAGTTTGATGGAGGAAATTTTCGACGTTGACAAAAGAAGATGCACTTTTTGCTCACCACTCTCAAAGTGGTCTATGTGTTGACTACCCCCTATCTGGTGGAGCAAGAAAACAAGACTATGAAGTAAACCCATACCAGAACCAAATGGGAAAATGACGACTACATTTGTTGAAAACACATTCTAAATGCATTGTCAAACTCTCTGTTCAATGTGTATCAACATCTGGAAATGGCAAAGCAACTCTGGGACATATTACAGTCAAAGTACCCCACCGAGGATGCCACTAGTAAGAAATTTCTTGTTAATAATTTTATGCATTTTACTAGGATTGATACAAAGCCCATTATGGAACAATTCCATGAGATCCAACATATTCTGAGTCAGTTTCGACAAAAGAATATGAACATCGATGAATCTATTGTAGTGTCATCTATAATAGAGAAACTGTCGTCTTCTTGGAAGGATTTTAAGAAAACTCTGAAACACAAAAAGGAAGATCTAACTTTAGAGGAATTGGCTCAACACCTCTAAGTTGAGGAAAAGTCAAGGCTTCTTAAAAGTAAAGATAACTTATTGGCTCAGACTTCCAAGATTCACATGGTGGATAATGGTAAGAGGTTCAATAAAAAGAAGCGTAAGCGTGATTCCCAACCTGAGAAAAATGCTAAGAAGTTGAAAGGCGCTTGCTAGCATTGTGGCAAGCCAGGGCACTTCAGAAATGAATGTCGATCATACAAGAAGAAGCTAGAAGCATCAAATGCCAATAACAAGTTCGTGGCTATTGTATCCGAGGTGAACATACTCGAAGATGCTGGTGATTTGTGGATTAACTCAGGAGCAACAAGGCACGTCTGCAATGACAAGAGCCGTTTCACTACTTATGAACAAGTGAGTGATGGAACAGTTCTCTACATGGATACTCTTCAACTGCTGCAATAAAAGACAAAGGGATGGTGGATCTAGAGTTCACATCTGGAAAAGTCTTAAGTCTTAATGATGTTTACCATGTACTTGATGTCAGGAAAAACCTTGTATCTGGAAGCCTGCTTAATAAGCATAGTTTCAAGTTAGTATTTGAGTCAAACAAATTTGTCTTGTCTACGGGTGGATTTTTGTTGGGAAGGGCTATATGTATTAGGAAATGTTCAAACTTAATGTTATCAATAATAAATCTGTTTCTGCTTATATTGTTGATTCTCTTTATTTATGGCATGCTCGTTTAGGTCATGTTAATACTAGGAAAATGCATGATATGGTTAATTTAGATTTAATTCCTACATATGACATTGATATGTTTGAAAAATGTAAATTTTGTGTGCAATCTAAAATTACTCGCTTTCCATTTCCTAAAGTAGATAAAATCACATTTTTGCTTGAACTTGTGCATAGTGATATATATGACATGCATAGTACCCCCACTAGAGGTGGTAAGAAATATTTTGTAACATTCATTGATGATTTTTCTAAGTACTGTCATATCTATTTTTTCATTCAAAAGATGAGGTGCTTGATAAATTCAAGATTTTTAAGACAGAAGTAGAAAACCAATGTAATGTCAAAATAAAGAGACTTAGGTTTGATAGAGCTAGTGAATACCATTTTCCAGAATATTGTGAAAATGTTGGTATTATTTATGAGAAGCCTACACCCTAAATACCACAGCAAAATGGAGTAGCTGAAAGAAAGAATAGGACATTAACATAAATGATTAATGCTATGCTTTCTTACTCCTGTTTAAGTTCTAGTTTTTGGGGTGAAGCCGTGTTCATTGTCTGTCACATACTCAATAGAATTCCTCTTAAGGAAAGAAATGTTACTTCTTATAAACTTTGGAAAAACAAGAAAACTAATCTAGGTTACTCAAAAACATGGGGTTGTAAAGCAATAGTCAAATTGCCTGAACCTAAAAGGAAGAAATTAGGTGAAAAAGGAATTGAATACATATTCCTTGGCTATGCTATACATAGTAAAGCATATAGGTTTCTGGTAGTAGAGCACAATGGTTCAGTATAAACAAATACCATCATTGAATCATGTGATTGCGATATTTTATGAGAATCGTTTCACAACCATTCCACGGTTGGATTCTAATCTAGGAAATGAATCAACTCCTTTGATGTCTACAGAGGAAAGTTAACGATCTGAACCCATTGAGGCTAATGAACCTAATGAGCCTGTTGAGTTAAGAAGGAGTAAGAGGGCTAGGACTAAAAAGTCATTTGGCCCTGATTTCATTGTTTACCTTATAGAAGGAACTAGGAAAGGTTTTTGTAAGCAAACAACGATTTCTTTGAATATGGATTCAGATCCATTAACCTTTGAGGAGGCTATAAAGTCTCAAGATGTTGCTTTCTAGAAAGAAGCAATAAACGATGAGATGGATTCTATCATGGGTAATAATACTTGGATACTTGTTGATTTCCCACCTGGATCCAAACCAGTTGGTTGTAAATGGATTTTCAAAAGGAAAATGAAAGTTGATGGCACAATTGACAAGTTTAAAGCAATATTAGTTGCTAAGGGTTTTACTCAAAAGGAGGGTATCGATTATTTTGATAGATATTCTCTGGTGGCCAGGATTGCCACCATTCGAGTGTTGATTGCCTTAGCATCAATCTATAAGCTTGAAATCTATCAAATGGATGTTAAGACCGCTTTCCTAAATGGAGAGTTAGATGAGAAAATCTACATGCAACAACCGGAAGGATTTGTTGTACAAGGTCAAGGACACAAAGTGTGTAAACTCGTGAAGTCACTATATGGACTGAAACAAGCTCCAAAACAGTGGCATGAGAAATTTGACAAAGTAATAGTGTCAAATGGTTTTAGGATACATGAATCTGATAAGTGTGTGTACAGTAAGTTTACTGGCAATAGAGGTGTAATCATATGCCTATATGTAGATGACATGCTTATTTTTGGTACTGACAATGATGTCATTGAAAATACTAAAGTTTCTTGTCGTCTAGCTTTAGTATGAAAGACATGGGCTTGGCTGATGTAATTTTGGGTATTAAGATCAAACGAGAGGATAATAATTTGATTCTTACCTAGTCACACAATATTGAGAAAATTCTTAAGAAATTTAATCAATATAGTTATACACCCATGTCTACACCTTTGGATTCAAATTTGAAATTGTATCCTAATACTGGAAAAGTTTTTAATCAGCTAGAATACTCAAGAGTAATAGGTAGCCTGATGTATGCCATGACTTGCATTAGACCTGATATTGCATTTGCAGTGGGAAAACTTAGTAGATACACTAGAAATCCCAGTAGTGTGCATTGGCATGCTGTTAACCGAGTACTTAGGTACTTGAGGAAAACAATAGACTATTGAATAGTCTATAATGGCTATCTAACAGTGCTGGAAGGATTCATGAATGCCAGTTGGATAACTGACCGTGAAGATCACTTATCCATGAGTGGTTGGATTTTTACTCTTGGAGGAGGAGCTATCTCTTGGGGTTCTAAGAAGCAAACATACATAGCAGACTCAACCATGGCATCTAAGTTTGTAGCATTAGCTTCTTGTAGCAAAGAGGTAGAGTGGTAAGGAATCTATTGTTAGAGATTAAGATATGGCCAAAACCTATACCACCAATATCTTTGCATTGTGATAGTAAAGTAAAACTATCATGAGCCTATAGCCATGTCTATAATGGAAAGTCCAGGCATATAGGACTGAGACATAGCTGTGTTAGGTAGTTAATCACAAAAGGTGTGATTACCATTAGTTATGTAAAGTCAAGTGAATACTTGGCTGACCACTTAACAAAGGGACTTGAAAGGGATTTGGTGTGGAAAACATCAAAGGGGATGGGTCTTAAGCCCACTTAATATAATCACTCCTGGTGGAAACTCGACTTAGCGTTTGAAAAAACATCAAGTCTTGAGTTCAATGAGCCCAAGTACACCATATGTCGTGATTGCAAGCACTTAGTTTTATTTTATTTTCATCCCAAGGTTGAAGTGCTTGGTACTTGTAATGTGAAAGAAGAGGATAAGTTAGCAAACTCTTAATAAGCTTACAACTGAGTTGTTACGGTACTATAAATTACAGGGGTACTCTCAATAAGTTTATCTATGTGAGTGTAGGAGGTGGTGCCGCTTCTTATGAGTCCAAGGGCTTGACTCTAGAGCACTCATGAAACAGGATATAGACACAAGGCCAATCCACGTGTCAATTTTTTTGAATACTTGAGGTGCCTGTACTGTGCATGAGACATGTTCGGTTAGTTGTATAAGATCACTAGTTCAAAGACAAGTCTACTATGCCATCTTGACTAACTTTGAGGTGTCTTCACTAAGTGGATGATTCAAATCGTTAGATATCTTCACCTATGCATAAGGCTGCCAAGTGAACCAAGAATCATCATCTGATATTTTGAAATTGGTAGGGAAATGTTGGGGAATTTTCAAAATGTATAGTTTAATTTTTGGGTGTTTTCAAAACCTTCCTTATTTTTCTTTGGAAAGTTTGAAATAAGTTTGGAGACTTTGTCCCACATCGGAAAGAGAGGAAAACATGGAGCACTTAATAAAGTGCTACATGTAATATTCTTTTGAATATGTAATTGTGAGGTGAAAGCTAGTGTGCATACACCTACACTGCAAGGATAGTGCACACACGGGCACGCACGCGGCATGGGCTGTGTGGCATTTGATGGTACACTTTGCACTTAGCATGGAAGCATCGACGCCATGAGGGTGCTTTCCTATTTGCATCGGACAAGTTGAAGCGATGACGTTGATCCAATGTGGCATGGGTGACGTGGAATACAGTCAGCTCCATGTGGCAGTGATGCGGTATCCATTGGCGATGAGTCAACTAACTAATCGAACGGTTGCGTGTCCGATCTAGAGCGGTTTGATCATAACTGTTGATTGGAGATGCACGCGATTGTACAAATGAGATGGCACCCGATCGTAATCAGGTGTGATCAGTCAAGGCAGTTATTCGGCGTGAGAATGATCTGTTACCATAGATCGTCGATCCAACGGTCAGATCTGATTGGATGCGATCAAGGGATGTGACCATTCGATCAGATGCATCAAGGCCTATAAATAAGATGCGAAATCAGCCATTTCATTCCATCCAAAAAAATTCAGAAACATTCCTGCAAGTCTCTCTCTCTCTCTCTCCCTCTTGATTTAGATTTTTCGATCAAGAGTTTCTTAAGCAAATTTCTGCTTTTCTTACTAATAATCAAGTTCTGCAGATTTGATTATCAATGCCTTGGTTTTCTTGATTATATCAAGAGTATTTTGATCTATTGTCATCAGTGCAGATGCCGGTAGATTTAATCTTTAGATCAGGTTTCACTGTATCTTGGAGGCAAATTTGTTGTAACCCTCTGCACACTTTTTGGTGGGTACAAATATTGTCTTTAGGAAAGCGACTAAGTAACATGACTTGAAACACCAATTTTCTGTTCTATATAGACAAGATCATCGCCAAATTTTGAAGTCCCAAAGGCCACCAACTGAAGAATTCAAGACGAATTGTTCCTACATTACGTGTAGGTCTTAATTGATGGATTTATTGTCTAATAGGTCTTATGATAGTTAGTGACATTGTTTATTAAAGACTATTTAAAAATGTCACTAATTGTTAATTTTTAGTAACAGTTTAAAAATTTTGTCAAAAAAAATGTCACTAATTATAAATTTTAACAACAGTTTAAAAAAATCGTCACAAAAAAGTCATTAATTTTTAACTTTCAGCGACAGTTTAAAAAATTCGTCACAAAAAAGTCACTAATTGTAAATTTTAGAGACAATTTATAAAAATTATAACAAAAAAAGTCACTAATCGTCAATTTTTAGCGACATATGCAAAAAATTCTTTACAAAAAATTATTTTTAGTGATGATTTTATTATGACTTATTTTCAATAGGACTTGATAAAAATTAAATTTAACTATTAGAACCTATTAGTAGTTTACCCTAGAGTTTTTGATATTTTCTTATTAGGCCAAATCTAAATTTAGCGCATGCAAAAAATTCAATTCATTTATCTCTTTTCCATTTGAATACAACCATTTTTTTAGATTAAATATCATGCTAAAGTGTATGTATGTAGCTAATGTTCTAGACTGAATTCAACTAATATATGTAAATATATAGGATGCATCTATATTAGTTGTTCCAGAATATGAACATGAGATATTCCATAACATTGTAATTGGTGGAGAAGGTAGGTAGGTAGGGTATTATGTTGGGTGATTGAATAATATAAAGGATATGATAAATAACGATTGGTTAGGCAATATGGACATATGATATTCTTGGAATATTCTATAATTTCCCTCTATCTGTATCTAAAAATATGCATGAATCTATATTAATTAACTATCTAAAAATATGCAAGCATATAAATTAAATTTGAGTATTACTAGAAATCGTAAAAATTCTATCAAACTTTCTACCAAATGTTTTACATAGGTGTGAGACCCACATGTAAGACTCACACTTATGTATGTAAGACATTTAGTAAAACTTTTGATAAAATTTTTAAAATTTCTAATAGTTTTGATTAAATTTTGTGGGCATACACTAATGTCCCATACCTAATCTATACAATGCCATAGAGCAACAAATGGCAACATACATGCTTTTTATGGGGTTGTAAAATCATGTGCGTATTAATTATCGACAGAAAATAACAGAATTTTAGTTCATGTGGGAACTTATCAAAAATTACAAATTCAAACCCACCAGCCTTTCAACAAATGACAAACACATTTGATGATAAATTTTCTCCAACAATAAAAAAATAATGGTGTACACCACAATAAGTTAAAATAAAAGTAATCGCAAGAAATATAGTGAAAAAATTAATCACAATAAAAATAGAAATAGAAAAAATCATAAGAAATGCCATATAAGAGGAGTTAATTTTTAATAAATACACTGAAGCAAAATACTATATTTTATCTCCCCATCTTAAATAATATATATTTATTATAATCTGTCCCACTCTCACATGAAATAAATGTACAAACAAAAAGGGATGAGAGTTGCAGGAGTTTTTTTTAATAGGGATTTTTGGCCATAACTCCTTCCTAGAGCCCCCTTTTTTTTTTAAAAGGACAAGTTATAATTTTTTGGCTCGTAAACTCCTCCAAAACAAAAAAATCTTGTAAGAAGGACAAAAATTTTTAGATTTATATTTTATGTGACAAATTTATCCCTTCACACACACCCTCTATCTTTTTCCTCTTTCTCTCTATCAGTTTGTCATATCTTTTTCAGCTCTTTCTTTCTCTATCTTTTTTTGAGAGCTCTCTCTACCACCACCACTACCACCACCACCACCACCATCTATACCACCACCACCATCACCATCACCATCTCCACTACTACAACTACCATAACTACCATCATTTTCCATTACCTCCACTGAATCCACCAACATCATCTAAACCACCGACGTCGTTTGTCACCGCCACTGCCACTGCCACTGCCACTACTGTTTCACCAGCACCATCTCCACCACCAGTGCCATTCGATACCATTGTACCACGGGCAACAACCATCATCATCTTTAGCCTCCAAGACCTCAGATCTAAGATTGACGACCTCAGATTTGAGATCTATCATCTCAGATCTATATTTTCTCCCTCTATTTCTTTTTGTCTCCTTATCATGCTCTGTTTTTCAGACAATAAATTTTTACTCTGGTTTGAACCAAATCTAAGGCAATATATGTGTTCTCTCAATCTCTCTATTTCTCTATTTTTTTTTTCTATTTCTCTCTCTATATATGTATATATTTTTAGTTTAGTGGAATTTTCTTTGTTTTCAATATTAGTTTGAATATTGATTTTGAGATCTCAAACAAAAATGTTATTTTAGTACATTCAATAGTTAAATAGTAAAATTTTACTCTAGTATAAGAGTAAAATTTTATTGTTAACTTTATTAATTCAATGTTCTGACTAATCTCTCATTTAAACCAATTGCCTATCTTCGTTAAGTAAAATCAACGAAAAAAATAGTATTTTTGTCATTGAACTCAATGAAAAATGATATTTTAGACATTTTATGTATACTTATATTGAGTTTAATAACTAAAATATTCTTTTTCTGTCGATTTTATTTTACAAAAATAGGCGAATGGTTTAAATTGATAGCAAATCAAAATATTCGGATTTAAATTGACAAAATTAAAAACTCAAAATTTATTTTGTCACAAGTCTCAAACCATAGGTTTTTTTATTTTTATTTTGTAATTGTCCATATTTTTAATACTATGCTAGTACTTCAATAAAATTGGAAAAAAATTGAAAAAAAAAAAAAAGAGAAGAAATTGGAAACAAATTGAAATTACTCGTACATATTATTTTTTCATGAACTACTAAATAAAAATAAATTTTTTTTTTGGACAAATTATACTTGTTATCCCTATAATTTGTTTCTTGTATCAATTTGGTTTATGCAATTATGATATATCTAAGAAATTATACTGAAATCAAAAGTAAAATGGTTCATTCAAAATTTAATAGACCATTTTAAATTAGACCACAACCTCTCAATCACTTTGATAAGTGTGAAGAAAATTATTTTGTCCTTTGATTTCAATCCAATTTTTAAAAGGTTATTATCAATTGGACAAATTGACACAATGTAAAAAACTGAAGGAAAAAATTAATGTAATTAGAATTACAATGATCAAATTGACACAAACAAACTACTGGGCCTTTGAGTGCAATTTGTCCTTTTTTTAGAAAGCGACTAAAAAAGGAAAAATATTTGTTGTATGAATTTAGTTGGGATGAAAATTTTGCAAAGAAGAGAAATTAGAAATTCTAATTATAACTATTTTTATTGAATTTAAACTTTCTTATATATTTTACAAGAAACTAAAAGTTGAATTACCATACTATAATTATAAATAATTATTTTTATTAAATTTAAACTTTCTTTTGTTTTTTACCAAAAACTAAAAGCTTAATTTCGATACTATTAGGAGTTATACAGAAAAATTAATTTCACCACTTTCATACTAGACAAACTTTAAAAAAAAAAAAAAAAAAAAAAAAAAAAAAAAAAAAAAAAAAAAATTGAGTTTGGCCCATTAGTTTTATAGCCACACCTTAGGTATGAGGAGAAGGCCAGGGCTACAAGTTGATGGAGCAGTGACGACGCCCCTTTTAATTGTAATCTAACAAACTAATATTCCACAATCTTGACAAAAAGAAAACTTTAAAAAAAAATTATTATTAGTTTTTTATTTCCTTCACTTTTACTATTTTCATCGTTGTTATGAAAGTAGAGAGAGAATGCCAAAGATGAAAAGGAGATATAGTAGATGTAGCAGCAGCAGTAGTGGACTGCGAAGATGGATAAGCTCGAATAGACGTCCATGCTTACTATAATGTCCCAACCCTTTACATGTCATCGATATTGTCCGCTTTAGGCTACGCCTGCATGGATTTGTTCTTCCCAGTGGGTCACCCATCCTAGAACTACTCTGGCCTAAGCACGCTTAACTGGGGAGTTTTGCTAGGGATTTTATCACTCGGGAAAAGACCTCGATGCTATACAAGGGTCTAGGTTATTACTTTTATAGTCTAGGAACTCCCCTTCCATTCCCGATGTGGGACACCTGGACCTTATAATCACCTCTCTTAGGGTTGCACGTCCCCGTGCAGTAGCTTGTCAACTCACAAGCCCGCACACATGCATCGAGAGATGCCAGGGGCCACACTCGGTACTTCGGAAAGTCAACTCTGATACCATTTGTAATGCCCCAACCCTTCATATGTCATCGATATTGTCCGCTTTGGGCCACGCCTACATGGATTTGTTCTTCTCAGTGGGCCACCCATCCCAAAACTACTCTAGCCTAAGCACGCTTAACTGGGGAGTTCTGCTAGGGATTTCACCACTCGGGAAAAGGTCTCGATGCTATATAAATGGTCTAGGTTTTTACTTTTATAGCCCAGGAACTCTGCCTCCATTCTCGAGACAAAGGCCTCGATGTTATATAAGGGTCCAGGTTTTTACTTTTATAGTCCAGGAACTCCCTCTCCATTCTCGATGTGGGACACTAGGACCTTACAATCCACCCTCCTTAAGGCTGCACGTGCCCGTGCAGTAGTCTGCCAACTCACAAGCCCGTCCACATCCATTAAGAGACGCTAGGGGCCCACATTAGGTACTCTGGAGAGTCGGCTCTGATATCATTTGTAATGCCCCAACCCATCACATGTCATCGACATTGTCCACTTTGGGCCACACTTACATGGATTTGTTTTTCCCAGTAGGTCACCCATCCCAAAATTACTCCAGCTTAGTTTTGGGATGGATGACCCACTGGGAAGAATAAATCCATGCGAGTGTGGCCCAAAGCAGACAATATCGATGACATGTGAAGGGTTGGGGCGTTACACTTACGACCTATCCCAAGGATCTATATCGTCTGACGGTTCTGCACCAACAACCATTAACAGAAAAGGTAATGGTTAGACCAAGTTCACATAACTGACCAACAGAGATAAGGTTCAATTGAAGAGCATGAATATAATAAGTATCAGAAAGAGACACAGTGGAAGTAGAGATTTGGCCAATGTGACTAACATGCATATGAGAACTATCAGCAGTGTGTATAGTGGAAATAGAAGATGATGATGATAAAGAAGAAAACAGAGTGGAGTCAAAAGTCATATGATTATAACATGCGAAATCAAAATACCATGAAGAGTTACCTGAGGTTACTGAAAGAGCAGTAGAGGAAGGAATACCAGATTTGGTGAGCACCTGGTGGATGATGGACTCAACATCATCCATAGAGAAAGAAGGAGCAGTGGAATCAGTGGAGTGGGGCGCAGAAGAACCCTTAGAGGCAACAACAACGGAGTGAGAACTGTGGCCAGATTTGAATTGATACCTAGAACGAGAAGCCCTTTTCTTGGATGAAGTAGTGGAGGGAGCTCGAGGAAAATTGCTTTGGAGATGGCCTGGAGCAGTTTTATGACAAGTCAAGCATTCGTAAACCTAGTAGTGAACAAGAGAATGATTGGCTGGCAGGCCTCGGTTGCGACAATAACTGCATTGATTGGCTGTGAAGAGGAGGGAATCTGAGATTATGGTGTAGCAAGAACAGAATCCATGTTTTGAGATTTAATAATCCCAAAACGAGTCTCCTTTGATAAGAGCTTAGTAATGGCTTGCTCTAAAGTTGGCAAGGGCAAACGATGGAGCAAATAAGCATGTACGGGCTCAAAAGTACTATGAAGAGCCATAAGAAACTGTAATAGTCGTTGATGATTCTGAAAAGTAATAAACAGCTGTGCATCCTTAGAATGGGCCCATGGAGGTTCAGAAAGAGTGAGCTAGTCCCAAACAGACGACATCCGGGACAAGAAGTCATTGAGAGACTGACCGGGTGCCTAGCACATGTGATGAAGAGTCTGGAATAGTTGATATTGATGAGCATGTCCAGTGGTTTGATAACGTTCCTTCAAGAAATCCCAAATTACTTTGCCAGGAGAGGCAAGGGAATCATCATCCTAAAAGTGTCCAAACTGAAAGCTGATGGAAGGAACAAAAGTAGCTCAGAACCATGTGATAATTTGGTAGTTCTTCCCTTCACATTCATCTAGACATTCATCAAAGCAGATGTAGTCTTTGTTTCTTCCTAGATGGGTTTAGAAAGAGCACCAGTGATAAGACGCCAAAGTCGCTTCCCTTTGATGAATCCACAAAGAGGTTGGCCCCAAAGAACATAGTTGGACCCATCAAGTGTAACAGAGATTGAATAGATGTTGTCAGAACGATCCATGATGCTCAAAAGGTCAAAAAAAAGAGAAGAAAGGGTTGTGTAAAGTATGATTTTGCCAAAAACAAGACACACCAATAGATTCAAGAGGCCGAAAACAATCAGGATAGGGTCTGATCGAGCCAAAAAAAGGACCAGAAAAGTAGTGAATCAGCTGGTCAAAGTGAGTGGTCTGAGTTGGTCAACCAGAATTTGGGCTGACGTCACAACAGAGAAGATGACATCATAAAACGCGCGACACATGTTAGCAGAGGTGCATGCGGCGCATGTTAGCAAGCAGGGACAACGGCATACTGAAGGCCAAGGTTGACGTTAGTGATGACGGCAGAACACACGGCTTACGTTAGCAGATGAGGCCGCGGCACAAGATAGCTCGAGGCAAGAGCAAAAAGGCGCGTGGGGCGCGTAGGAAGCGTCACAGCACAGTGACCGATGTTTGGACAGTGTGTGGGGGCACGTGTGGCGTCGTATGGAGGTGATTCTGGTGGTGTTGGCTTCGTCATAATGAGACGAAGAGGCTAGCATAGTCCAAACGTTGAATCAGTGATGGACTGGATATGCAAAAACCAACGTGAGGCAAAATCAAGCTGCCAAAGAGAGAAAAAAAAAAAAAAAAAAAAGATGAAGAAGAAGAGAGGATTAGGAGAAAACCCTAAACTCTGATACCATGTTATGAAAGTCGAAAGAGAAGAGAAAATATAAATTTTATATTAAATTGAATAATGGAATACAAGAAGTCTGTATATATAAGCTGAGAAAAAACCTAAATAAGGCCAAGTTTGGGAAGACTAAATAAGTGCACTTTTTGACTTTTTATGAAATATGGGTTGGATTTGGGTTGGGTTTGAAGTGATGTGTTAGAGAGGTGATGTGATTTAAATAAGATGATGTGACTTAAATAGGATAGTGACTTTTTGACTTTTTGAATTTTTTTGAAGATGTCAAACTTGGCCTAAGTATAGAAAAGAAAATAAAGATATATCATAGATAAATACAAAAAAAGAAATGCGATACATCTATAATAAATATAGATAAGTATAAAATAATAATATATATCTAACCATCCTAATCAAAGTTAGGCTTTCTTTTAAAAAAATAATAATAATAATAAATTGGGATTTCTTTCCTTCCCATCTCTTTCTCTCGCTTTCTCGGTTTTCGTGCAGCTTCCTCCTAATATCTATTGGCAGACAAAAATGGAGGAATAAAGGAGACGTATAATGCTTGTCCAAATTGTCCACCCCTTTTTTGGGTCAATTGACCTAGCATTCATACTTTTCAAATATCAATAGCAAGATAATTTGGTTAAATTAGACCATCAACTATTAAAAAATTGAATCAATTATATTTTTGTCATCGAATTTGAGTCATTTTAATTCTTAATATTTAAATTATATCAATTTGATCATCAATATTTAAATTATATTAATTTGATTCCTAATACTCTTTCCATCCTAAAAATATTAGTTCTTTATTTCATTTTTTATTATCCTAAAATATTAGTCCCATTTTCAAAAATTAAGGACAAAAATAATATAAATTTCTTATTTTGCTATTCTTTTAAATTCATTAACAACATAAAAAGTATAATTATGATAACTGATATTTCCTAAAAAATGTACTATCAAATAGTGATTTTAGAAAATTAATTTTTTTAAAGTGCAATAATTGTACTATTAAAAGAAATTAAATTCTTCAAAAAAGACTTATTTTGGGACGGATAAAGTATATATATATATATAAATGTTTTAATTTGATTCTCCAATCAAATTTCATTTATAGATGCCATAAAATCAAGAATTTTTGTATAATTCTAGATATTTAAATGACACAAATTGCATATTTTAGAGACAAGATGTAACTTTTGTAGTGAATTTCATTTAAGAGTAATGATTGAGACATTCACCCTACAAGACCCCTATAATTCTGAGCCCTCATGATGTGGACCCGATACATACATGAGTGGGCTCTACACATATATGAAAGGCTAGAATTACTTTGAAGGTGTAGGAGTCATTCCTAAAAGGGATCCCAAACATTTCCCTTTCACTTAAATGACACAGCATGACAGATTTTTTTGAGTTAAAAGTATAATTTTTAAGTAAGTTCCCACGTCACTAATTTAATGGTGTCTATTAATGAAATTAAATTGGGGAGGCAAATTTGAAACACCAGCCACTAAACCCAAAAGACAACAACACCTCTTTGACTACATTTGCAAAGACTCTCAAGTTTTGAGGACGTTTAATAACGAGAAAAGTTAATGATCATAAATATTTTTTCATGAAAATGATCATGAAAGAGTTTATGATCCTTGGATTACCTTGATTAGTATGTGGTGCTCTATTCTAAGTGTAATTCAAGAATTATAAAACTTTCATAATTATTTTCATGAAAAGTTTTTCATGATACATAGCATTACTGTTTAATAATATATCTTATTCTATTTAACAAATATCCTTAATAATGAGCAACGAATATATATATATATATATATATATATGGCATTTCTCATTTTTTTTTGATCAGCAAAAGAGAAACTTTATTGATGTAAAGCTAGTACAAGGTACAAAAATTACATCAGTAAAGAAAAGAAGAGTGCATGAGCATCACAATGAGCTAAAAGATCCCAACTAGGTTGGCACCAAAAAACCCATCCTATCATTTGCTAGCACCCCGAAGTTGGTGAGGAACCAACAAAAGAAAAAAGACCAAAAACCAAAACACTGACAGATCAAAACAGCAAACCCCAAGTTGCTAGTCACCAGCAGCAGCCAAAAGATAAAAAACCATACATCGCAACCCACTAACAGATCATACTACCAGCAGCAACAAATGACCCAAAATTCCACAATGCAATGACCCAAACTTCGCAGAAAATCAAAAACCAAAACATAGCCTTAGATCATGCCTATTGATCCAATCCAATCACACAAACTCCCAAATACTGGTATCCCAATTACCCCACTTAATATCAGGTGCTCCAAAAATGGCCCACATCCAGCAGTAAAAGGTTGGGGTATTGAAAATGAGTATTGGAGTAAGTGGTAATGGGTGAAGAGATATCTTGCATGGAAACAATTATGAAACCAGAAGTATGGAAAGGGCTGGGGAGATGTAACAGGCCAAGGAACCCATTAGAGCTTGAAGAAAATCAACAAAACATATCCACAGACAGCCACAAATGATACTACAGCAGTCCACAAACAACAAAGACAGAAGCACACAGCCACACAGCAGCCATCCACAAGTCACACCAGCAGATCAACAGATCAACTTGCAATATAACACCAGCAGGTCACAAATCACACCAGCAGATCAACAGCTCAACTCGAACCAAACTTGAATTTGCTGTGTATTTTTTAACTTCAGGTTGTTCACTTTGCTGAGCAAAAAAAAAAAAAAAAACAAAACAAAAAACAAACCAGCAGAGTAGCCCACTAACCAACAGAGCAAGATCAAAAACAAACCAGTAGAGCAGCCTCCTTTTATCGGATTCAGCCAGCAGACCACACCTCCCAGCAGCAGCAACCATCACATGCAAAGTTAGAAAAACAGGAGATACAAAGCCCAGCAGCAAACAGCATAGACCAGCAAACAGAGCAGCAGCACACTTCACTGGATTTATCAGACTAGACTCATGAAATGTCCACAATCCGACCCTATATATCAGACTAGACTCTTGACCAATGCACCCATTCTCGCAGCAGATCACCCTAAACCGGCCAGATACAGACAGAACTGTAGAAGTATGCAAATCAGATCAGCCAAAAGGCCAAGCATAGCAGATGGGGAAACCAGCAGGCATCATTCTTCAGCAGCTTCAATCTTCATGCAACCCAGATTTGACTCCAAGGATTGGATCCTTTACTGATGATGGAAAAATAGCAACAAATACAAGCAACAACATAAGCACCAGACAGCAGGCTCCATGAAGTAGTCCAAAGCAGGACCAAACAGGACAGAACATGACAAACAGTCAAGCATAGCAGATGGGGACCATGCACCTCCCAGCTTCTTGCAACCCAAATACACAGCAACAGATACACCAAAGCAGCAGATACACATCCTCTCAGCAGGCTCCATGAAGTAGTCCAGATCACCTTCCTATACAGAAGACTCCACCAGCAAAGCAGTCAACCAGGCCAACAATTAACAGCAGCAGAGCAAACAATGACCTATGTCATGCAACCTCTCACCTGTTTCAAATTAGCCACAATATCATGCACTGAGTAATTCACTCCCTTGACATTTGACTTAACCCATAGTGCAATTCTAATTTTCAGGAGCTCCATCATCTGTGCATACACAACATTGCCATTGTTAAAAACGCAATCATTCCTTAGTTTCCATAAGGACCATAACATGGCCAACGGGACAACCTTCCATATATTGAACTCCTTCTTTTTAAATTTCATACCAGACCACCATTGGAGCAAAACTTCCACAGAACCTGGTGTCACCCACTGAACCTCCCACCAATTAAGCAACTCAAACCATAATTGCCAAACCAAAGGGCATAAAAGCAACACATGATTAATGGTTTCTACCTCTTCGTTGCAAAACACACATAGGGAGCTGACATTAGCAGGTAGGGCTCCTATCCTATTCATAAATTCTGAGGTTTTTATTCTCCCTTTCCAAGCTAGCCAACTGAAGAACTGAGCCTTTGGGGGTGCAGCATTTCTCCATAGGAACTTTGAGATACTAATCATGGATCCATTCGCTAACTCCAACCATTTCCATATTGAAGCCACAGAGAACATTCCTGAACTATTAGCCCTCCACCAACAGTTATCCACAGTCATAGGGTTTAAATTTGGAGCCTCTGCTAATAATACATTGAGCCTTTGGACTTCCTCCTCCTCCCAAGCTAAGAGTGATCTTCTAAATGCCAGCTTCCAATCACTACCCTGCCCTTTCCGTTGATAGAAAAACTGCAAAGAACCTTCCTTATCCACTGATAAACTCATTAGTAAAGGACTTTAATATAACAGCATACTATTAAGAGTGTCTTAAAATTTTGGGAGCTTTCCCAAATATGGACCTTAGGCTTTTGTCTAACTCGTTTAATGGACAGGCCATTATTAATATCTTATATTTACATTAAAATACACATATATGACCACCTTTATTAAAATGAATTATGTATAATATAGGAAACTACTAATATTGCCAATCCAAAACATAAGTCATACAAGTTTGTAACCGCATACTAGTACTTAATTATTCTAACCAACATTTCAATAACAAATCTTTATGGCAACTTATTGGTATATTCTCAAGCAAAAAATCTAAGATGGACAAGCATTATATATATGTATTATGTGTTTGTATGTGTACACTTCACGGCTTGTTATGCAATAGTGATTGCACTTAAAATGTTGAAGCTGTACTGCTTAGGGGTGAACAGCGGATATATCGATTCGTCCAAATCGACAGAACTGAACTGATCCACCACATTTTGGACGAATGTTTGATGATGAGCGGACGATTGCAGATTGATTTTTTTCCAATCCGCCTAGTTTTGGACAAACAACAGATTTGAGTTTCTTTTGACTGCAACCGAACTGTCAAACCGTGAGCACCTCTAGTAATTTGTAAGATTTTTTATTTTTAATTTGTTTAAATATTCTGTTTGTGTTTTCAATTGAAAAAAAGTTTAAATATTCTGTTGAAAAAGAGTTTTCAACTTGAATATATTTTTTGAATTGAAAAAAATAAATGTATTATTTCTTTATATTTTTTGATTTTTAAATTTAACTCTAAAAATAACAAATAAAAAAGATGATATGTGCTAGTTGGTTTTTGTTTTCAAAAACATATATAGATGTAACAATACAATCTCTACTACTACTCTGTTCATGGTTTTGATGGTTTGAAATGTTTTTATATTTTAAGAACCACAGATTGTAATATTTTATGTGGATGAGACATTTTGTGATTGTAATATGTGGATGATACATACAGTGATTGTAATATTCTAAAGTTTCAAACTTTCTTTCTTTGGATGAGGCATGCAGTGATTGTAATACTTTTTTAAGTCATTGACTGTAATATATATATATATATATTTTTTGAGGAAGTGTATAAGTTGAATTATATTGAAAATTTATAAAATTTTAAATCGCCAAACCGATTCGCATCTATCCACCAATCTGCTCAATCCACATCTGCTGGATTGGCAGACGGATGCAGATTGATTTTCTCCAATCAGTCAATCTGGCGGCCGGATGGCGAATTAGATGTTCTATGGCCACAACTGACCCGTGCCCACACCTAGTACTTCTATCTAAAAAAGTTCCAATGGAGGTTGGAGCAACATCCCAAGCCTCAATAAGGTCAGTTGCATTGTATTCAACCTCTTCATAGTGTTAGTGAATCGTCGAACTTCCTTGTGATATTCTAATTCCTTCCAACTCAACAGCAACATCTTTCATTGTAGGCCTCTTCTTTCCATTCAAGTTTAGGCATCTTCTTGCGAGGTGAGCAACAGCAATGATCTCTTCTCTCCGACCCTCTTTGAGAACCCGGGGATCAAGAATCTCAAGTAGACGATTTTCCTGCATTGATTCCATAAAATACGTGACTAAACTCCTACTTTCTTGAGATCTATTGGAAGAGATTGGTTTTTGCCCGGTTAAAAGCTCAACAATAACAACTCCAAAACTGTAAACATCACTTTTATCAGTAAATTGGCTAGATTGAAAGTACTCTGGATCCAAGTACCCGAAGGTTCCTTGTACTCGCGTGGTCAAATGAGTATTATCAACATCAATTGATGTTGAAGTTCCAAAATCAGAAACTTTTGCCTTGTATTTATCATCCAGGAGTATGTTGGTTGACTTCATGTCTCGATGATAGATGGGTATAGAAGCTGCATAGTGCAAGTAGGAAAGAGCTCCGGCAACTTCTGTGGCAATTCGAAAGCGCATCTCCCATGGTAATGGGAACTCCTCATTTGGATCATGAATATGTTGAGACAGTGTTCCATTTGGTATGAACTCGTATATTAGCATAGGAACGTCTGTCTCTAAACAACAACCTAAGAGCTTGACTATATTCCTATGGATAATTTGTGAAAGAATGACGACTTCATTGATGAATTGCTCAACTTGTTTCTCGTCGACAACCTTAGACTTTTAACAGCTATGATTCTTCCATCTGACAACATGCCTTTGTAAACAGTACCTGTTGGAAAATTAATTGAAAGTAAGTGGTTGATTAAAAAATTTATAAATATAAACAATAAAGAAATCTTATTGAAATTAGAGAGAAAAAAAAAATCATAAATTTTGCTGCAAATCAAATCTTGGATTTATGAAATAGCATAACTACTTAATTATGGTTAAATTAATTAGGAAAGATTGCATTTGATTTTTCAATAAAAATATTATGACAAATATTGGCTCATATATGCGCTCACCACGATATATACAAGTCCAAGTCCAATACACGTGTCAACGTGTCAGTATGTATATAAATATATATATTATATGCGTGTTGTGCTGACTTTTGGCATAAAACTTTAATAGTGCCCTCATATTCTTGACCCTTATCCAACCCAAAGAAGGATTCTTGTATAAAAGGTCTCAAGATGTTTGGTAAGAAATCAATGCAAGAAAAGAAATGAATTATAAGCTTTAGATAATGAAAGGATAACAAAATTGTACCTTGGCCTCCTTGGCCGAGAATACGATCTTTATGGTAATGATCGGTGGCTTTCTCTAACTCCTTCGAATTAAACAATTTTATTTTTTCACTACCATCACTTGAAGATAACTTGTGTTGTAGCAAGAAACCACCATTTCGTTTGAAGAAATTTTCCTTGCGTTTCTTGTCATTTCTTTTCTTCATTACTTTGTACAGCCACCAAGAAGCAATAAGTAAAAACAATAACCCTGCTGATCCAGCACAAACACCTGTAGAGAACTCAACTCCAGAATCAATATATATAGAACCAAAATTAAAAAATTAATATTTGAATATCAGGTCCAGCAAAAATTTTAATTGTTTTTTTAATTTTATAAAGTCAAGTGTAATTCATAAAAAAACATTCATAAAATGAAATGGATGGTATATATATTTAAAGTTGATGTTGTGTGGGCATACTCAAAATGCATCAACTCTATACACTTTATTTTTCTGAGTGCTAACAAATTTACTAAAAATCTATCCTTACATAAAAAATAACAATAAAACTGGACATTTTTTTTCGTAAACATAATTTATGTTGAATTATTTGGACACAAAATTTGAAAGAAAGAAAAAAAAACGATAGCTGATTTTAAACTCCATGAAGATTATGTTTGTCAAAAGCAATTCTATATAATATTTATTTTGTTGAAACAATAACATTAATTTATTAGAATTATTTATTTGTATATGATTTAAAAAGTTATTAAAAATGAATGATAAATATTGATAAGAGTAATTTTTTTAACATAAATTTTAATCAAGTTTTTAAATTAGTACTACAATCAATATTTCTAATTTAAAAAAATTATTAAAAATGAATGATAAATATTGATAAGAGTATTTTTCTTTTAACATAAATTTTCATCAAGTTTTTAAATCAGTAATGACTTAAAAGCAGAAAGGAAAAGGCAGAATAATACTGTAATAGAATTATTGGGCGGATCCATACAGGGCTTTGTTCTTATTTTAATTGAGCTCTCCATTAGTGAACAGTGGGATTGATTCCCAAATTAGTTGGTGCATCAGGTCTACTGGGTTATCTAGAAAAAATACTGTAATAGGACTAGAGGATAACGGGCTTATTTGAAGCAATTTTTCGAAAGTTTAAAATTGAAATTCAAAAAGCCAAACAAGTGTGTCTCCTTCTTCCGAAGTCGAAATTAGATTAATTTTGTTGTCTAAATTGAAGCTCCAGATCTAAATTTTCTAATGGTTATAGCCTCACATTAAGATTCAAAACGCGAAGGAAAAAATGAGTAAAAGAGTGTAGACTAATCAAAAATAAATATTTGAATTTGGAGTTTTTATTGGAGGGTGTTGTTCGGGCCGTGGGGGTCATCACGAGTCCATGTTATTCGGGCCGTGGGGGTCACCACGCATCTCATTCTAATGATCCGAACTATTTATTTTGTCGGGTAATTCGTGTATATCATCCACATAAAAAATTCGATCGATCCGATAATTATATCTTATTCAATTTATTGCATTTGTACACAAAAAAGAGGTCTATTTTTAAAAACATAATTGTAGTCTATTTTTTTGGTAACAAACATGATACATTAAATAGGATATGATTATCTGATTCACTTAAATTTTTTATTTTTTATTTTTTATTTTTTATTTTTTATTTTTATGAATGAAATACACAAAGTGCACGACACAATGAACGGTTCGGATTATTGAAACAAACCTCGTGTTGAGCTCCACGGACCTAAACAACATCCTACATTCCAGATTATGGACCGGAGGGAATTCACTTCTAAATATTTATGTTCTCGTTTCTTTGTAATCAATTTTTTAAAAAAATTTACTTAAATTATTTTTATTTCATAGATTATACACAGAAACTATACCAAATACTCCATTATAAAATTTTAAAAATAAAATAAAATAATTTATAAACAGCTTCATAAATTACACCAAACAATCCCTCCATTTCTATGCTTTTAAACACTTGGAAGAAAAATGAGCTTACCAATGAAAATACCCGCATTTGACTGTGGAGGTTTAATGAACGTATCTGCATATACAATTGCAATATCAGAAATTTATAGCGGTTATCAACAAAAAAACAAATTTTACTAATTACTGGACAATAATCACTCTAATAATAGCCTTATTTGATTAATAGGATTAATAGTGAACGGATTAATAATCTCAAACATTAGTATAGGATTAGTTATTCAATTAAATTAATGAAAGAATCATTTATTATGTATTCAATTTGTTATTTTTTTCTTCTATATTTGAAATTATGATCCTCAATCAAACATGAGATTGTGAGTTTATGTACTAACAGTCTCAATCCTATATTATAATCCTTATAATCAAACATACCCATTATGCACAAAAAATTGTATTGTATAGTTGAAATTAATTTTAAATATGATATGGGTCATATTCAATCACTCATCCATCCATTCCCCAGCCACCAACAACATCATCACCACCACCACCACCACTATCACTATTGAACGACTTCAAACCTACCCTTTGTCAAAAAAATTAAGCATTTGATTGATTTGATTTGATTAATTGCCTCCTAAATAAATAAATAAAGGAATAGAAATATCCCAATTAGTTGGTTGGGGTTACTTAGATGGGTTGAGAGCACCAAGAATCCTCTAGAGTATTTTTTCTTAAAGTTTCCTAGAGTGGTGTATTGTGTGGTTGAGATTTAATGCTGAAAACTTGATGTGACTTGTCATTAAATCTCAACCACACAATGCACCACTCTAAGAAACTTAGGAAAAAAAAAAACTCTAGAGGATCCTTGCTCGGTTGAGAGAGCATAAGACGTACCCCGACATCCATTGGAAAGATAAGGATTTCCAGAGAATGGAAAATTGCAAACGCACTGGAGGTTTTGAACAACACCACAATTGTGGAGCAAGAAAGTAGAAAAATTCTCCGAGATGATAGAAGGATTAGCCAACGACCTCTGAAAGCAGGAGTAGCTATTTTTATAGCTGTTGTCGGGAGCCAATCCAAGCTGTGTGATATTGTGTACAATCCAATTGAGAACAGCAGGGACACGAGTTTGCACAGCGGAGGAGTAGTCGGTGGAATTCTTATTCTTATCTACCACGAACGCATACATACACGATGTTTGGTTTGGAAAATCCACCATGTAGCCTTGCAGATACTGCGCACTTGAGATTCCGTCCACGCAAGCACTATTATTAGCAGAATCGCAAGTAGACATGCAACTGCCAATAAGGTATCCGGCCAGATCATTTAACATGGCTCTCTGGTTGCAATTCACCCCGGTGGCCATGAATATGTTGTTTATTTCTGAGAAGAGAAAAGGGCTAGTTCTCAAGTCAATGCTTAAATTTGAGTTTACGTTGTGAGGTTGTTGTTAATGTGGCAGTTGGGAGATATTACTGGATTGTTGACTCGAAGGTAGTTTCCATTCAATGAATTTCCAGCACCTCAAGATCGAGATTCACTAAGTAGCTGCTGATTGAGTTCTTGCACTCTATGGAGAACCACTCATCTAAGTAACAATTGGGACCTATTCCAAAAGGATATGGAATTCTAACATCTCCGCAGTATTCTTGACAACCAGGCTTCGCATAAGATTGCGCCGACGTTTTTGTCAGCCATAGAAGCAACTGCAGCGCCAGGAGGAGGCAGAGGGGGGGGAGGGAGGAGGAGGAGGAGCTCTTCTGCAAAGCCATTCTTTTTTTTTTACTCTGTAGTTTCTAAGTTTTATACATATTTCTTATATTTATAAACATTTCCCTCTCCCTATGTAAAATGTTTACGTAGAAGAAGTTTTGAGATTCGTAGTTGCCATAATTGACCGCAACTCTCTACTATGTTTGACTCTTTCTATTTTTTAATACTATGCTTGCACGAGAATGAAAATGAAATCATTGAATAATATTCAGGATAATATTTACGGATTTTGGAATAATTTAAATAAGTATTTTTTTTTTTTTTAAAAATATATACAGAAAAATAAAAAAATATGTAACATAAATAAATATACTTATTATAAATGAGGATACTTATTTAATTCATGCCAAATAGTGTCCCATGTAATAAATATCCTTCACAATTTTAGAATGAGAAATATCACAAAGTCATAAATACATACTCCATCTGTCCCATTTTATTGGTCTATTATTTATTTTTGTATTTCAAAATATATGTCCACTTTGAAAAATCAAAACTATAAATTTAAAAGTTTTCAAAATTATTCCTTATAAACTAATTATAAATATATTTTAAAATGAGAATAGAAAGATATTTTTAAAATTTTATCGTTAATAAAAGTTAAATTTAAAATATAATAATTAGGCCTCCTTAAAAAGTTGGAATTTTCCAAAGGAATTATCAATTACGACAGAAAAAGTAACCACACAACACAAATACACATACCACAAACATGCAAGTCAATCGTCCAACTTTATTATAAAGACTGCAATTTTCCACACGCATATATGAATTGTCAAACTTCATTATAAAGATTGCAATTTTCCACACGGCATATAAATACTATGAAAAGTATATCTTCAGCTAATTTTCCACCTATGCTATGCACAGATTATATTTGAATTTTTAAATAAATATGATTTATTTACTATACATTAATTTGTTATAAAAATATTATGTATTTTATGGATTTTTTTTATTTATATAAATAGTAAAATAAGTCAACTTTATTTTCTCTTCAAGAAATCTATTTATTGGACAAATTTATAGTACAAAACTTAGCAAACTATGTTAAAATTACTTTAAGATTCTAGATCAAACAGTGTAAAATTGTCTAAATATATGAATGGCTTATGTTCTACATGTGTGTAAAAATGTTTGAGATGTATTCTATAAAATATCTTTTAACAAGTAGTTGTGAAGAAAGATTGAGCAGTGGAATTGCATAGAGTTTTTGATATTTTCTTATTAGTCCAAATCTAAATTAGCGCATGCAAAAAAATTTTGTGGGGACATAATTTTTGAATGACAACACGTGTCAGCCATAGAAGCAACTGCAGCGCTAGGAGGAAGCGGAGGGAGGGGGGGAGGAGGAGGAGGAGCTTTTCTGCAAAGCCAATTTTTTTTTTTTACTCTGTAGTTTCTAAGTTTTATACATATTTCTTATATTTATAAACATTTCCCTCTCCCTATGTAAAATGTTACGAAGAAGTTTTGAGATTCGTAGTTGTCATAATTGACCGCAACTCTCTACTATGTTTGACTCCTTCTATTTTTTAATACTATGCTTGCACGAGAATGAAAATGAAATCCTTGAATAATATTCAGGGATAATATTTACGGGTCTTGGAATAATTTAAAATAAGTATATATTTTTAATTTTTTTATAAAAATATATACAGAAAAATAGAAAAATGATGTAACATAAATAAATATACTTATATAAATGAGGATGCTTATTTAATTCATGCCAAATAGTGTCCCAATGTAATAAATATCCTCCACAATTTTAGAATGAAAAATATCACATAGTCATAAATACATACTCCATCTGTCCCATTTTATTGGTCTATTATTTTATTTTTTGTTATTTCAAAATATATGTCCACTTTAAAAAATCAAAACTATAAATTTAAAAGTTTTCAAAATTATTTCTTATAAAGTAATTATAAATATATTTTAAAATGAGAATAGAAAGATATTTTAAAAATTTTATTGTTTAATAAAAGTTAAATTTAAAATATAATGATTAGGCCTTCTTAAAAAGTTGAAATTTTCCAAAGGAATTATCAATTACGACAGAAAAAGTAACCACACAACACAAATACACATACCACAAACATGCAAGTCAATCGTCCAACTTTATTATAAAGATTGTAATTTTCCACACACATACATGAATTGTCAAACTTCATTATAAAGATTGTAATTTTTCACACGGCATATAAATATTATGAAAAGTATACCTTCAGCTAATTTTCCACCTATACTATGCACGGATTGTATTTGAATTTTTAAATAAATATGATTTATTTACTATACATTAATTTGTTATAAAAATATTATGTATTTTATGTATTTTTTTTATTTATATAAATAGTAAAATAAGTTAACTGTTATTTCTCTTCAAGAAATCTATTTATTGGACAAATTTATAGGACAAAACTTAGCAAACTATGTTAAAGTTACTTTATGATTCTAGATCAAACAGTGTAAAATTGTCTAAATATATGAATGGCTTATGTTCTACATGTGTGTAAAATGTTTGAGATGTAATCTATAAAATATCTTTTAACAAGTAGTTGAGTGAAGAAAGATTGAGCAGTGGAATTGCATAGAGTTTTTGATATTTTCTTATTAGTCCAAATCTAAATTAGCGTATGCAAAAAAATTCTGTGGGGACATAATTTTTGAATGACAACACGTGGCCGAGGTGTCATCGAAGTGCCAGCCGAGGTACCACGTGTCCTAGTCATTGTAGACACCCCATTTTGACCGACCTTAAGACTCAGACGTCACCGATTAGCGTTTGGTGATGTTGCATATCGTGCTCGTTCAAGGTTTCAGAGTCTCGGCTGCGAGCCTTGCCTCCGGACTTCCGGACTCTTTCATGCTTTGCCTCGGTTTGCGAACCAGGCTCGGTTTTCTCTGTTTCTCCTCCAGAAGGGAGGAGAGGTCTTGTAGATCATCTCTCAGTGGCCGTAGGCTACGTTTCGTGGTCGTAGGTCATTTTGCCCGTTTGGAGTCCGGTTTCCGGTTTTTCGGAGCCGTTGGCCGTGTGCTCGGTTCGGTTCGAGGACCCTTAACCACCTCCGTTTGCTCCGATTTTTGGCATGCATCTTATTTACTCCCTTTTGAGGACACTGTGGTCCGAGAGACCGACTTCGTGATCGAACACCACTTCCGGTGCCTAACAGTCAGTTTTCGGGGCCCCGGGCTGCGCGTTTCGGCCCCCGAACCTTCATTTTGCATCGGTTTGAGTTCATTTTTGGCAGGACCTCTGTTTCATTGTTAGGAAGTCGTAGAAGAATGGGAGGCCAGTAATTTTCTGACAACCAGTTTTATTCCTCCATCGCCCTCCGTCGCCCGTTTTCCTCACTTGAAAGCCAATGTTGACCACCCTTGGGCCACTTTTTCTAGCCTAAAACCACATATTTGTGTTGTAGACACCTGGGAGGCCACCAATATCACATGGCCGGCCAGTAATTGTGTGTGACCCTTTTGTGAACCCCTCCTAAAAGTGGCTTTTCTCTCTCCTGGTTCACTTTCTCCAGTTTTTGACCACATGGTTATGATGTGCACACATGGGAGGCCTCTTTTGGCATGGCCGGCCATTAATCTTCATTGACCCTTTTGACCCTGGCCGGCCGGCCATGGGGAAGGCCGGCCGGCCACCTAAACCCTAGAAAACCAGCCGGCCATGATCCTCTCTCCAGGTACTTTACAAAAATGCCCTCTGTTTCCCCCAGATTTTGTATCCGGGGGGCCAACCTTTGGGAAAAATTTGAATTTCATTTCTCCCCCTTTCTCCCCTTCTTTTGCCTATATATCCAGGCCCTCCAGCTCCCTTTTAGAGGGTTAGAAAGTTTGGTCTTGAGCTTTTACATTGCATCTCTCTCTCTCTCTACATTTCAACCCTCAAAACCTCTCAAATCCTACCCCCTTTCTACACCACCACATAGCACCACCCCCCCCACCATCCTTTCCAACACTTGGAGCTGGTTTTCCAGAGGCAAGGAGCACCTTTTCTCAAGCCAAGAGGTGTTGAAGTTTGGTTCTTCAAGGGTAAGTCACTTCCTCTCTCTTCCTTGCCTTATTTTGCTTAATATATTAACCATACTTTCTTGCATATTTGGGCTCCGACCCTAACTGAAAATAGCATTATTTTGAGCTCCTTTTCATGTTTGTTTAAGGGCCTCTCCCTGTTTGAGGCTTCCTTTTTACACTTGCTTCTTTACCTCTCTTGTATGCCTCTTTCTTGCATAGTATTTTAGGCTCATTTGTAAATTGTTTTGAACTTGGTTATAAACTGAAAGGTGGATTATTTTGAGCCCTTCTTCAACATTGTTGAAGGGCTCTTCACTGTTTGAGGCTTCCTTTTGCCACTTGCCTCTTTATCCATCTTTTGGTCTTATTCTTGCATGTTTTGTTAGCCCCTTGTGCTTGTATTTTTGGGCTCTGGTCTGAACTTTAAATAGCCTTATTTTGACCCCCTCTTCATGTTTGATCAAGGGACTTTTTCTGTTTGAAGCTCCCTTTTTGCTCTTTGTGTTTAAACCTCTTTTTAGGCCTTATTTGCATAGTATTTTAAGCTTGCATGTGCACTGTTTTGGGTTTGATCACTAACTGTAAAATATCATGTTTTGGGCCCTTTTCAACTTTGTTGAAGGGCCCTCCTTTTTTTGAGGCCAGCAACCATCACTTGCTTCTTTGTCTCCCTTTTGGCCCATTTCTTGCATAATAGTTTAGCCATACTTGTGTTTGTTTTCGTGGCTTATTGTAAACTGTAAAGTGCTTCATTTTGACCCCCTCTTCAACTTTGTTGAAGGGCTCTTGGCCATTTAGGGCCATAAGCTGCTACTTGCTTCATTATCTCTCTTACGGGGCCATTTTTGCATGCTAGCTTAGTCCTATTTGTGTTCATTGTTTGGCCTTGCTTAAAACTGTAAATATGCTTGTTTTGAGACTGTCTTGATTCTGTCTTCACACTTCGTGTTCAAATAATGCATGCTTTACATAGCCATAGGTCATTCCATGTACCTAATTTCATGTTTCGGGTCTCATTCCATGCATCGGGCGCCATGTTTCCATGTTTCGGGGCTGTTTTACATCACTTTTCGCTACTAAAATTTGCATGCTAGTATGCCATATTCCATGTCTTGCCATGTCTTGTTAGAGTGGCATTTGGTGCCTTAGGGTCGGTTCTCAGTTTGCGTGCACGTGAGCACGCATTTCGAGTTGTCTCATTTTCATCTGATGGCCTCCTATGTGAGTGTGGCCGAGGTTCACTTGTGTTGGTGCAAGCCCATTATGAATTGTGTATGCTATTTCATTTCATAGCATTGTGTATGCTAGGTTGTACGTTAGCGCATTGTGTATGCCATGTTACCTCGTGCATCGTGTATGCCATTTCATAGCATTACGTATGCTAGGTTGTATATTAGTTGCATTCATGCATGTCATGCATATTGCATTGTGTTTGGGATAGGAGTTAGCCCGGGCACGGGAAACGAGGTACGTTTCGTACTCCGAGTGACGGAACGTGTCTCAATTCCCCAGTCGCCGACACTCCGGATTATCCATGATGGAGTCTAGGCCTTGTTGTATTTATATGTGCATTCATTCCATATTGAGTTGTGCAATTCGACTCCTCGGCCATCATGCATCGAGACGCGTGATTGGTGGCACGAGGATCGAGGCATGCATACATTTGTGAAAATACATTGCCATGCCCCTTTCCTGCTCTCTGTTGCAGCAAATCAAGAATTAGCAGTCTTCCGGGGCTTGGCGCGCTTTCCAAAAATTATTGCAAAACAGAGGCTAGTTGGGGCATCACAGTGGATTTCCGCGCAAATGCAACCCGGATATGCATCATTCATCATCTGAAGAAGAGTCAAGGCAGTCCCTGGCTTGCATGCCAGTTTATTGTTTTCTTAGTTAATTTGGTAATTAATTAGGATTTTTGTACATATTTGGACTGTATTATTTATTCGGACTGTACTATTCATTTGGGACTGTATATTATTCGGACCCTCTGCGCGAGGGCAATGTTGTAATAAGTGTGCGTGCGTGTGATGTATGTTTTCCAACCCGACGTCTTTCTTTCCCTTTTATTTACCCGCTTATGATGGTTAGATTAGGGCATGTTTAAATTAGCATACAGTATGATAGCATGTTTGCATTCATCTGTCTTGCATGCACCGGGCTCGGCGCATCATACTAACTGCATCTGTATTTCAAATCCGAGTTGAATACATGTTAGCTGTAGCATTCCATATGCCATGTTTAGAATAGCCGAGCCTGTTATAGTTGCATTTTTGCATGCGTTGCATTAGGCATTTCTGTATAATTAGGATCATGCATAATTTCTAATCAGTTTCTATTTTGGCTTGGAGTACTCGGTAAGTTTTATGCTTTAGCATCCTTGCATGTATGTGAGTGACTGCCATGATAGCATGCTTACCATGAGGCTATTTGCTTATGTGATATAACTGCCTGAGTGCCTGTGGGTGAAGGTTGGGTTACTTGGATTGGAACAAATGCATTGACTGTAAGTTTTAAGCCCACTAGATAGTGGCAAAACCATGTTTTCTAAGCCCACCTGAGGGTGGCAAAATCTGCATTTTAAGCCTACTTGCAAGTAGCAAACCATCTTTCAAAAACAAACATGAAATGTTTTGTTCCAATTCAGGCGACCCGGTCTATACTTGTATGCTGTGCGCATCACATAGTAAATCTAGGCTAATAACCGGAATAAGAGCACACAATGTTTTCCAAACTAGATATCATGGTTAGTAGAGGCCGATCTTTGATCGGGCAAGCGGGGGTGCTCACGAAGTGACCTTCCCCAATCGTACCCAAGTTCCCGAGCCGAGGCAACTTTGGTGATGACGGACACGTGGCCTTAGGCAACGAGTCAGGGTTTCCTAAATTTCCCAAAATAAAATATTTAGGTGGCGACTCTGTATCTGGCAAAGCAGTCCATGTTTGGCACTTCTTTCAAAAAATCTGTTTTCTCAAAACGATTTGCCGGATTTGGACTCTTTGGTTCAGATTAAGAACCGTGACAACAATCGAGTCCGAACTGTAGCGAGGTCCCCCGCGAGCTTGTTACAGTCATGACACCGAGATCATCTCGGCTAGGCCGAGGTTATCTGCGAAGAAACTGGAATCCGGAATAAGCGGATAAGGGACAAGAGTCCTAGAATGAGAGATGACTTCAATTTGGGTAAAGATAAGACTCTTAGAGAGTTTATCTCAATCTTACTGGGAGTCCAAGATTAGCAGTAATCCTAAGTTCATTGAAGCTAGGCTTCTATTGGGACTAGGTTTGTGTTGGCTATAAAAGATAGGCACTCTCATGGGTCTAAGGTATGCTTTTTATACTCTGAATAGTGAGTTAAGCACTTTTTCTATCTTTGAGAGATAACTGATTTGATCGTCGGAGTGCTCCCGGGTGGACGAGCCACCGCCGGAATCTCTTCTTTCTGTTGCAGGTTGTTCGGGCTTAACCTATTCTGCTGGTGTTCTCCAGTTGAGTACTAAGTTGGCAGTGTGGTCGGAAATTGACACACACAATTTGGCGCCGTCTATGGGAACGTAAGGAGAATAGATGGCCAACGACGGACAGAAAGAGAAGGTTGGAGACAACACCCCTACTGAGAGTGGGAAACATATTGACCTCGACGTCGAAGAAGACAACTGCAATGAATAGACTTGTGATAAGAATCATGGAGGAAAGAACTTTGGCCAGGAGGGCGGCGTACCAAAGAAATCGGACCGGAGCAGGTATTATAACGAGGACGACCTCCAGGTATGGAAAGATAGATGCCTGCGGAGGGACGACGAGATGAAGGGAATGACGGACAAATTGGCAGACCTACAAACGGTGGTCAATTTCCCGATGCAGAACAACATCATGCAGCCACCGTTCCCGCTACAAGATACGCCGATTCCAGCGGCCAAGAAAGGTGCCCAGAAAGGGGGGCAGAAAACGGTTCCTGCAGTCCCTCAGTATGGTGGGATCAAGGGACATTCTCACCGGCCTTCGCGGGAGGTCGGGCATGGAGAATCCCAGAAGATACAATCTCGGCCTAGATGATTAGGTCCGAGAAGAGAAGAGCTCAACCTGAAGTGAGCAGATCCCAGATTCTAGAAGACAATATCTCGGCCTAGATGATTAAGTCCGAGAAGAGAAAAGCTCAACCTAAGTTAAAGACTTTTTATATAAGGTCCACAAAGGAGTAGGTGGAAGCCATGCAGAGGGCTGGAGAATGATGCTTTGAAGTTGGAATTTTCAAGCCAAGATTGGCTTAACACTTGTTGAAATTTTAAAAATTTACAAGTTGAAGTTAAATTGAGAACATGCTTAACACTTGTTGAAATTTTAAAAATTTATAAGTTGAAGTTAAACCGAAGCCATGTTTAACACTTGTTGAAATTTAAAATTTACAAGTTGAAGTTAAATCGAGGCCATGTTTAACACTAGTTGAAATTTAAAATTTACAAGTTAAAGTTAAACTGAGGTCATGTTTAACACTTGTTGAAATTTTAAGAAAAATTTACAAGCTGAAGTTAAACCGAGGTCATGATTAAATGAAGGAATGATATAGGTTCCATCATTTCAGGATGCCGAGGTAATAGAACCTAGGGGGCAGCTGTGGGGGCATAATTTTTGAATGACAACACATGGTCGAGGTGTCACCGAAGTGCCGGCCGAGGTGTCACCGAAGTGCCAGCTGAGGTGCCACGTGTCTTGGTCATGACACCGAGATCATCTCGGCTAGGCCGAGGTTATCTGCGAAGAAACTGGAATCCGGAATAAGCGGATAAGGGACAAGAGTCCTAGAATGGGAGATGACTTCAATTTGGGTAAAGATAAGACTCTTAGAGAGTTTATCTCAATCTTACTGGGAGTCCAAGATTAGCAGTAATCCTAAGTTCATTGAAGCTAGGCTTCTATTGGGACTAGGTTTGTGTTGGCTATAAAAGATAGGCACTCTCATGGGTCTAAGGTATGCTTTTTATACTCTGAATAGTGAGTTAAGCACTTTTTCTATCTTTGAGAGATAACTGATTTGATCGTCGGAGTGTTCCCGGGTGAACGAGCCACCGCCAGAATCTCTTCTTTCTGTTGCAGGTTGTTCGAGCTAAACCTATTCTGCCGTTGTTCTCCAGTTGAGTACTAAGTTGGCAGTGTGGTCAGAAACTGACACACACAAATTCAATTATGTTTAATTCATTTATCTCTTTTCCATTTGAATGCAAACATTTTTTTAGATTAATTTGTCATGCTAAAGTGTATGTATGTAGCTAATGTTCTAGACTGAATTCAACTAATATATGTAAATATATAGGATGCATCTATATTAGTAGTTCCGGAATATGGATACGTGATACTCTATAATATTATGATTCGTGAAGAATGTGGATAGGTGGTGTGAGTGTTGATTTTTAATCTCACAACCAAACTAGATTTTCTAGCTAAGATCCAACGAACTTAACTTTGCACAAGAAGACAACAAATCACGATGGCTCGTCCACCTGGGAACGATCAAGTCAGTCAACTTATGTCTCAAAGATATCAGCACAAGTAAACAATTCTCAATTAAAGCATCTTATAGATCCACGGAGTCCCTTACTTTTATAGCAAGTAGTGCCCTTATTCCCTAGAAGTCTCACTTCATAGAATTCTATCTCTGGCAAGAATAACACTTATTTTGGATTCCTCTAGTTCATATTAGAATGAACTCCTTTCAGAATCTCATCTCTATCCAAACAAAAAGCCTAAAACCATCTAGGACTCTTGTCCCTTATCCGAACATCCCAGATTTTGATAAGATCGCATTATATCTCAGCAACTTGGTTCATCTACGTGGCACCTCAGCTAACCAACTTAGTCACGTGGACAATCTTAAAAACATGTTCTCACAGGTGAGGTATTGTGTTGGGCGATATGTTCGCACAGGTAAGGTATTTTGTTCAGTGATTGAGAAATATAAGAGGACATGATGAATAATAACTGATTAGAAAATACAGATATGTGATACTCCAGAAATATCCTACAATTTTCCCTATATTTGTATCTAAAAATATGCACGTATCTATATTAATTAACTGTATCTAAAAATGCAAGCATATAAATTAACTTTTGTGAGCATAGCGTCATATGAAACATACTTATGTCCTATACCTGATCTATACAATGCCATAGAGCAACAAATGGCAACATATATGCTTTTTATGGGGTTGTCAAATCATGTGCGTATTAATTATCCATAGAAAATAACAGAATTTTAATTAATGCGCAAAACTTATCAAAAATTACAAATTCAAACCGCACCTGCCTTTCAACAAATAACAAACACATTTGATGATAAATTTTCTCCAACAATAAAAAAATAGGGAGAGGCTCCTCTCTAGTTGGGTATCTGGAGGGTGTTGTTGGGCCTCCGTGAACCCACCACGGAGCCAATATCGATAATCTGAACCGTTTAATATGTAGGACTCGTCAAGTATTTCATCCTTGTAAAAAATCATGTTGGTCAGATATCGATAGTCACTTAATTAAATCACATTTATATAAATAATTTATTTTAAAAATCATACTTACCGTTAACATAAATGTGATCTGATTAAGTGACTATGATATCCGATCAACATTATTTTTTGTAGCGATACTCAATGAGACTCACACATTGAACGGTTCGGATCATCGATGCAGGCCTGTAGTAGGCCCACGGAGACCCAACAACATCCTCTAATCCGATTTGGACTGAAGAGAAACTATGGCCTAAAAAATAATGATGGCCACCACAATAAGTCAAAATCAAATTAATCACAATAAAAATGGAAATAGAAAAAATCAGAAGAAATGTCATATAAGAGGATTAATTTTTAAGAAAATATACTGAAGCAAAATACTATACGTTATCTCCCCATCTTAGTAATAATATATATTTATTATAATCTGTCTCTCTCACATGAAATAAATGTACAAATAAAAAGGGATGAGAGTTGTAGGAGTTTTTAATCTATAACCTATATATAAAAGAATAAAAGCTAGCAAGTTGCCTCATTTGCCCTGCCTTGATTGTGGATGTTTCTATGAATCGGTTTGGTTTGTTTTTTTTCCTCCCATATATGTTTGCCCTAATGGTTTTGGGCCTTGATGTTTATCCTTATCAGTTCATAGTCGGTTTGTTTTTGTTGTCTCTTGCTTTCCCAAGATGCAGAATCAAGAAGGTGAGTCATTCTGAGTAATAAATTGGTATCCAGAAATTATGTGGTTCCAAATTTCCAATCTGCAAATCACCGATTGTCTTACATGTGGTTTGCATTAGCTCTCTCTCTCTGTTTGTGTTCATGTCTTATGCCTACTTCTATTTAATGTTATTATACATTCATGGGCTTATTTTATTGATGTTGTATTGTTTTTTTATGAGATGATTTGTCTACTATGTTTTTGCAAATATGTTTCACTAAGAGATTGAGATGTTTTGGCTTCCATACATTGTTCACCATGTGTTTAATAATGAATTACAAAATCAGAAGAGAACAAAATTGAATTACAAAAAAAAAAAAAAAAAAAAAAAAAAAATGAAACACAAAGTCATGAGAGAACAAAATTGATTTGATAAAATCCTAAGAAAAAAATAAAAAAGCTGTTGGCAGTGAAAGTTGTTAATTTCACTGGCAAGCTCATAACCATATTTGGCGAAAAACAACTTGAAAAAAACTTCTGGACTTACAATCTAAAGCAGCTGAAAAATTCACTTAAAATCCACCCTGATGTTGAAAAAAAAAAAAAAAAAACACTAGACCAGGAAACTAGGTTTAGGGATTAGGGATAAACCAAGAAACTAAGAATCTGAAATGTATATTACAAATATTCTTTTGTGACCCATAAATAATTGGTGATTAAAATTTTAGGGATTAGGACTCATGGTTTGAAGTATATGAACATAGTAGTGCCAAGAATTCTTAGGAGTAACTTAAGAATGCATTTCAAGTAATTTAGCAAAACAGTTATTTATCCAAAAAGGCCATCAAAGTTGTTAATTTCATTGCCAAGCTCATAACCATGACAAATAATAAATCACAATTAAGAATCTGAAATGTCTTTCAACTTAAAATGATATTTTTCCAACTACATGTTTGTTAGGCTGTTACTTCGACATTGAAAAAAAAAAAAAAAAAAAAAAAAATTTCCTTGTAACTAATAGAGTTTCCAAAAATGCAAGTTAAGTGGGAAGAGCCATT
Organism: Camellia japonica; assembly: GCA_030407325.1. Lineage (NCBI taxonomy): Eukaryota > Viridiplantae > Streptophyta > Magnoliopsida > Ericales > Theaceae > Camellia > Camellia japonica. The sequence continues at coordinate 168,271,300 of JAPPVO010000014.1, read as the reverse complement.
TCCTTTATTTCCAAAAATACAAGTTGACATCCTTAGAACTTAACCAAGATAGGAAAGCCTCTCACAACCTGAGAGATGTAGGCACAAAGAATAGTCTTTCAACACAAGACAACAAACATGAGTCATATTTCTATTGCAGCAGCCATGAGTATCCCACTGCCACTGTTTTCCCATTGAATTATGACAAAATATGTACAAATTTCGAAGTGATGTACTTGCACATATTGCCTTTACCTACATTGCTCTACACTCCACAGTATTTGTTTTCCATCCAAGACATATACTTATTGTAAACAATATCAATTGAGATCCACCAATTAAAATTTTCCACTTATTTTGCTTAGGCAGAAACCCAAACTTTTAGTACTTGATAACTAACCTTTGGGAGCCAGCAACTTTGTACTTATGAACAGGAGGAACATTTATCTAAACCTGATTTAGTTTACCTAGATGAAGTTTTAATGTTTCTAGGAAAAGAAAAAAAAAAAAAAAAAGAACAAAAATTGTGTACATCACCCCCTTCGTATCATTTTTCAATTCATTTGTCATTGAATCTTCGAGCCAAACCATAGTGAAGTTCAGAAATCATAATAGTTAAAATTTAGATTTAGTTTACATGTGATTTCAAGATTGATATGAATTTGATTTGAATAGTTGAATTTTTTAAGATTGATTTGAGCAGTTGAAATTTTTCAGATTTGAATTTGAATTTGATTTTAAGATTTCAAGTCAGACACATAAATATTTAAATTAGATTAGATTCCCCTTAAGTTCCACAACTTTAGTATTATTATCAGTAAGTGTCGCTTGTGTTGTCTATATTATTCAGGAAAGTTTTCCTGCGAAATATGAATCTCACTTTAGTGAATTGGTTTTGGATTACAAATAATGGATGATATTTTAGACAATACACTTTAATCTTTAACAATGACTTGAATTATGAAGTTCACAAATCAAAAAAGCCGCTTGAGCATAGATTTCCCCTTCCAGTACTTTTACAGACAATGAACTACCCGCTCGAGCGCCAAGATACCTGCTCGAGCGCGACCCACTCGAGTGTAAGAAAATCCGCTCGAGCGTGAAAAACACACCTGCAGAAGTTTTGCAGAGGCACGAAATGCTGAAAGTGTGTAAACCCCGCTCGAGCGCAAGAAGACCCACTCGAGCGGATCACCTGAAAACTGGGCAACAAGGTTTGAAACTCAAACTCAACCAATCTGTAACAACTCTGCCTAACACATCCTAAAACTCAAATTTATGGAATTAAAGGATGACAACACGGCATACACAACAACCAACTCCATGGAACGAGTCCGGAATACAATAACTAAAGAAAGGGAAAACCGGGATCGCTATAACCTCCCCCCCTTAAGGAATTTCGTTCCCGAAATTAAGTACAAGTTTTTCAAAAACATGATTTCTCAATTACCAACATTATTACAATGCAAAGTTCAACAACTTGACCCATTACCGGTCATTTCATCTCTATTCAAGAGGCATTTCACAATATAATTTTCAACATGCATTATCAACATGCATTCCTTTGAAATTTACTAATTTCAACACATTTCTCACAATTCTATATCATATTCAATGCCAACAATATGTTTGCATTTCTAAAACATCATTAACATATACAATGTTAAAATTAACTCCCATTTTAAGGCAAGTTCCAAAATATATTTCCATACACCAAAACATATACAATGTTTTACAACTCAAGACATATTTAATGCTCTTAAAGTTCATCAATATTACAAAATCCCAATACATGGTTAAACATTTACAAACAAGTCCGGATATTTCTCACTGACATCCACCTTACGTTCCCAAGTGGCTTCCTTCACTCCGTGATGTTTCCACAAAACCTTTACCAAGGGAATGGTCTTGCCTCGCAAGACTTGATCCCGCCTATCCAAGACTCAAACTGGTCTCTCCTCATACGAGATATCCTCATCGACCTCCAAATCGGTCCAATCCAGCACATGGGACGGATTCGGCTCATACTTCCGAAGCATACTAACATGAAACACGTCATGTACCCCGGACAACTGCGGCGGCAAAGCCAAGCAATAGGCAATCTCGCCAATCCTCTCAAGGATCTCAAAAGGACCAATAAACCGAGGGGACAACTTCCCACTCTTCCCAAACCTCATCAAACCCCGCCTAGGTGATATTTTCAGAAAAACATGATCACCCATCTCAAATGCCAAAGGCCTCCTCCTACGGTCGGCATAACTCTTTTGGCGACTCTGGGCTGTAACAAGCCTCCTACGGATAAGCTCAACTTTCTCCGTCGTTTCTCTCACCAACTCCGGGCCCAACAAAGGTGCATCACCCACCTCGGCCCAACAAACTGGAGACCTACACAGTCGGCCATAGGAAGGCCTCAAATGGTGCCATACCGATGCTCGACTGAAAACTGTTGTTGTAGGCAAACTCCACCAAGGGCAAGTGCCTCTTCCACGGCCCACTAAAGTCAAGAACACAACCTCGAAGCATATCCTCAAGGATCTGAATAGTACGCTCGAACTGCCCGTCAGTCTGAGGATGATAAGCCGTGCTAAAGGTCAACCTAGTGCCTAAGGCACTCTGCAAACTCTGCCACAACCTAGCAGTAAAACAAGGATCTCTATTAGAGACGATCGACACTGGGACCCCGTGCAACCTCACTATGTCCTGAATATACAAGTCGGCAAGATGATCTACCGAATCTCTCATGTGCATAGGGATAAAGTGCGCTGACTTAGTCAACCGGTCTACAACCACCCAAATAGCATCACTACCCCGCTGAGTCCTCGGAAGACCTACAACGAAGTCCACAGTGACGTGCTCCTACTTCCACTCGGCAATAGGCAAGGGTTGTAACAAACCCGCTGGCCTCTGATGCTCGGCCTTCACTTGCTGACAAGTAAGGCACTTCGATATGCAAACTGCCACATCTCTCTTCATACCCCGCCACCAAAACTGGCGACCCAAATCACGATACATCTTGGTGCCTCCCAAGTGCACCGCAAGGCGTGAATGGTGAAACTCTCGGAGTACCTCCTCTCGGCAAGGCTCCAGTACAAACAAACGGTCTCGGTATCTCACACTCAGGTCAGGATACACATATAAACCCTTCTCAGCATTCCCACTGGAGATCTTCTCTCGAAGGGATTCTACCTCAAGGTCACCTCTCTGTGCCTCTAACACTCGATTCACAAGTGTAGGCTATGCAATAACAGAAAACAAGGCCGCAGCCTCAACGAATTCGCCCAGAAGCAAATCAAACTCGCCAACTGCACCCAACATCTCCCACTCCCAGATGGCTATACAAGCTACATCACTAATGGATTTCCTACTAAGGGCATCGGCCACAACATTGGCCTTTCCCGGGTGATAGTGCAACTCGAAGTCGTAGTCCTCAATGAATTCTATCCACCTTCTCTGCCTCAAATTCAAGTCCCTCTGTAAACAGATACTTCAGACTCTTATGATCCAAGAATACCTCGAATCTTTCACCATAAAGGTAGTGCCTCCAAATCTTTAGGGCGAAGATCACTGCTGCTAATTCTAAGTCATGTGTAGGGTAATTCCTCTCGTGTATTTTCAACTGACGTGAGCCATAGGCTATCACTTTTCCCTCTTGCATCAACACACAACCCAAACCCTCTCGTGAGGCATCACAATAAACTGCATAACCCAAACCTCTCTCCGGAATAATCAAGACCGGAGCGGTGGTCATTCTAACCTTCAGCTCTTGGAACGACTTTTCACAAGTCTCACTCCATACAAATTTGACCCTTTCCGCGTCAATCTAGTCAACGGTGAAGCTAGGCTGGAAAAATCTTTCACAAACCGGCTGTAATACCCAGCTAATCCCAGAAAACTGCGGATCTGAAAAACACTCTTAGGCTGTGCCCAATCTTGCACTGCCTCAATCTTGGATGTATCAATAGACACCCCTTCCCCGGAAACCACATGGCCTAAGAACTTGACCTCTCCTAGCCAGAACTCACACTTCCCAAACTTGGCATACAGCCTATGGGCTCTAAGCAATTCAAGCACCACTCTTAAGTGTTCCCCATGCTCCTCCTCAGAAGGCGAATAAATCAGAATGTCATCCATAAAAACGACTACAAAACGATCTAAGAATTCCCGGAATATCCGGTTCATCAAATCCATAAACACTGCCGGTGCATTGGTGAGCCCAAAAGGCATCACCAGAAACTCATAATGGCCATACTACGTACGTGTAACAAGCCCGCGGGAGACCTCGCTATAGCTCGGACTCGATTTGTGTCACGGTTCTTAATCTTGAACCAAAGAGTCCAAATCCGGCAAATCGTTTTGAAAACAGATTTTTTGAAAGAAGTGCCAAACATGGACTGCTTCGCCAGATACAGAGTCGCCACCTAAATGTTTTTTTTTTATGGGAAATTTAGGAAACCCTGACTCGGTGCCAAAGGCCACGTGTCCGTCATCACCAAAGTTGCCTCGGCTCGGGAACTTGGGTACGATTGGGGAAGGTCACTTCGTGAGCACCCCCGCCGCCCGTCAAAGACCGGCCTCTACTAACCATGATATCTTATTTTGAAAACATTGTGAGTTCTTATTCCGGTTATTAGCCTAGGTTACTATGTGATGCTCGCAGCAAATAAGTATAGACTGGGCCGCCTGAATTAGAACAAAACATTTCATGTTTGTTTGTTTGAAAATGGTTTGATGGTGCTACCCGCAGGTAGGCTAAGACGTGGATTTGCCACCCTCAGGTGGGCTTAGAAAAACATGATTTTGCCACTATCTAGTGGGCTTAAAACAAACATTTGATGAATTGTCCCAATTCAAGTAACCCAACCTCCACCCACAGGCATTCAAGGCAGTTATATCACATAAGCATATAGCCTCATGGTAAGCATGCTATTCATGGCAACACTCACACGCATGCAAGGATGCTAAAGCATAAAACTCACCGAGTACTCCAAGCCAAAAACAAAAATTGATTAGAAATCATGCATGATCCTAATTATACAGAAATGCCTAATGCAACACATGCAATAATGCAACTATAGCAGGCTCGGCTTTTCTAAACATGGCATATGGAATGCTACAGCTAACACGTATTCAATTTGGAATTGAAATACAAATGCAGTTTGTATGATGCGCCGAGCCCGGTGCGTGCAAAACAGATGAATGATGCAAACATGCTGTCATACTGTATGCTAATTGAAATATGCCCCATATCTAACCATCATAAGCAAGTAAATAAAAGGGAGAAAGAAGTGGGGGTTGAAAGACATACATCACACTCACCCACACTTATTACAATTTTGCCCTCGCGCAGAGGGTCCGAATAAATAATACAGTCCTGAATAAAAAAGATTTACAGTCCGAATATATACAGATCCCTAATTAATTAACAAATTAACTAAGAAAAACTGTAAACTGGCATGCAAGCCAGGGGGGGCCTTGATTCTGATGAAAGCTGCAAGTTTGGGCTGCCTTGCGCGGAAATCCACTGGGATGCCCCAATTAGCCTCTGTTTGCAATGTTTCTCGAAAAGCGTGCCAGACTCCGAAAAGTTACTGATTCCCTATTTTGCTGCAACAGAGAGCAGGAAAGGGGCATAGCAATGTATTTCACAAATATATGCATGCCTCGATTCTCGTGCCACCAATCACGCATATCGATGCATGATGGCTGAGGAGTCGAATTGCACAACTCAATATAGGATGAATGCGTATGAATGCTACAACAAAACCTAACTCCATCATGGATAATCCGGAGTGTCGGTGACTTGGGAATTGAGACCCGTTCCGTCGCTCGGAGCACGAAACGTGCCTCGTTTCCCGTGCCCGGGCTAACTCTTATCCCGAACACGATGCAATATGCATGATATGCATGAAATGCAGCTAATATGCAATCCTAACATACACAATGTCATGGAATGGCATACACGCTATACGAGGTAATATACAACCGGGCATACACAACGCCACGGATGAAATGGCATACGCAATGCAATAATGGGCTTACACCAACATGAGTGAGCCTCAGCGACACTCACATAGGAGGCCGATCGGATGAAAATGAGATGCCTCGAAATGCGTGCACACGGGCACGCAAACCGAGGAAATGACATACACGATGCGATGAGATTAAAATGGCATACAGAATGCAAAATGGACTTACACTAACATGAGTGAGCCTCAGCCACACTCACATAAGAGGCCGATAGATAAAAATGAAGTGCCTCGAAATGTGTACACACGGGCGCGCAAACCGAGGCGATGACATAAAGGCATGAAACGGCCTTAAATATGATACACAATGAAACCAAAATGAGATGTCTCGAAATGCGTGCTCACGGGCACGCATACCGAGAAAATGGCATACGGAATGCAACAGGACTAAAATGAGATATGCGATGCAATATGGGCTTACACTAACATGAGAGAGCCTCAGCCACACTCACATAAGAGGCCGTGAGATGAAAATGAAGTGCCTCGAAATGCGTGCACAAGGGCACGCAAACCGAGGCAATGGCCCTAAGGCATGAAATGGCATGGAATATGATATGCAAACATGCAAATGAATTTTGGCACTGAAATGTGGGGGAAAACAGCCCCGAAACAAGGCCAAAGTGCACCCGATGCATGAAGTGGCCCCGAAACATGAATTTAGGCACCCGAAATGGCCTATAGCTACACCAAACATGCACAATATAGACATGGAATGAAAATACAGTAGCAAGACAACCCTAAGAAAAGCATTTTTCAGTCATAAAAAGGGCTAAACAGCAAGCACACATAGGATTAAGCAAGAATGCAAAAATGGCTCCGCAAGAGGGGTATTGAAGCAAGTGATACATGCGATGCCCAAATGGAAAAATACCCTTCTACAACATTGATGAGGGACTAAAAATATGAACATTTACAGTAGATGAAATCCCCCAACTCAGTATGAAAACATACTAAAAATGTCATGCAAGAACTAGGATACATAAGGCTATAACATGAGGTACCCCAAAAATTCATCAAAACAGCAAAGACCCTTAATGAAATATGTCAAGAAGATCAAAATATGACTCTTTCCAGTTCTGATGATGGCCGAAAACAGAAGCTAGATAAGCTTAAAAAAGCATGCAAAAATGGGGGTCAAAGAGGGGTATAATGACAAGCATAACATGGAGACCCCCAACAAGGTTGATCCCTTCTAAAATGTTGTAGAGGGACACAAAATAAGCTTACTCACAGTTCATTACATTCTCCAAAACAATTTACATATAGGCCAAACAAATCATGCAAATTTACGGTAAATTGGAGGAATTGTGAAGCAAGTGCAAGATAGGGGGCCCAAACAGGGTTGAGCCCTTCTTCAATGTTGAAGATGGGCTCAAAATAGGCCCTCTTACAGTTTACATTATTCTCGAAAACAGATCACACATGGGCTAGAAATTTTATGCAAAATATTGGCATATAAGATGATATTGAAACAAGTGTGCCATAGAGGGCTCAAACAGGGTTGAGCCCTTGAACAAACATGAAGAATAGCTCAAAATAGACCTATTTTCAGTTAAGGTCGGAGCCCAAAACAATAAGCAAATAGGCTTAAGAAATGAGGCAAGAAAGTGCTACAACAGAGGGAGATTGAGACTTACCCTTGTAGACAAGTCTTGGCTGCCTTTTGCTTGAAGAATGGATGCCTTCTAGCTGCTGGAAAGCTCTCCTAGCTGTTGGAAATAGAGTAGTGGTGGTGATGCTTGGTATTAATGAAGAAATGGAGTTGGAACTTGGAGTTTGGAGCTTGAAATGAGAGAGATTGGGAGAGGCAATGTAAGAGGCTTCAAGGGTTTTTTGTCAACCCTCAAATCAGGTTTTGGAGCTTGGTTATAAAGACCAAAAGGGGGAGAAAGGGAGGGAAAAAGTGAATCAAGCTTCCCTCCACCAGCTGTCCCCCCCCCGGATACAGATCTTTTGGGAGAAAAAGCTATACAGCTACAAGGCACACACCCCAAGGAGCATGGCCGGCCAACCACTTTTGTTGTAGGTGGCCGGCCGGCCACCCCCTATGGCCGGCCAGCCAAGGGGCAAAAATGAAACACTGAATTTCTGGCCGGCCACCACATGTTGGTGGCCTCCCATGTGTACTCAACAAGACCCTATGGTTGGGAATTGGCAACTATGAAACAGGAGAAACAACAAGCCACTTTTCAAAGAGGGTTCGAAATGGACAAAAGAATTACTGGCCGGCCATGTGTTTTTAGGATCCTTCCATGTGTGTACAACACAAATATGTGGTTTTGGCTCGAAGAAAATAGCCCTAGGGTGTTCAACATTAGCCCGGAAGTGAGAAAAACGGGCGCCGGGGGGCGCCGGAGGAGCATAACTGGTCGCTGAGACAATTGCTGGCCTCCCACCCTCCAGTGATCTTCCTGGTGATAAAACAGAGGTACCTGCCAAAAATGAACGAAAACCGATGCAAAACGAATGCTCGGGGACCAAAACACGTAGTTCGGGGTCTCGAAAATAGGCTGTTAAGCACCGAAAGTGGCATTCGGCCACGAAGTGGGTATCTAAGACCCCAGTGTCCCTTGAAAGGGAGTAAATGAGATGCATGCCAAAAACCGGAGGAATCGGAGATGGTTGGGTGGTCCCGAACCGAGGCACACGGCCTGACGGCTCCGAAAACCGGGAACCGGGCTCCGAAATGGGCAAAATGGCCTACGGCCACGAAATGTAGCCCACGGCCACTGAGAGATGGTCTACGGTACCTCTCCCTCCCCTCAGGAAAGAAAACAGAGAAAACCGAGTCCGGTTCGCAAACCGAGGCAAGGCACAGAAGAGAGTTCGGAAGTCCGGAGGCAGGGCGCACGGCCGCGACTCTAAGACTTCTGAATGAGCACAATATGCAACATCACCGAGCGCTCAATCGGTGACATCTGAGTCTTAAGGTCGGTCAAAAATGGGGTGTCTACAGTTGCCCCTCTTTGACAGAACTCGGAAGTCACAAGTGACGGGAGTGAATGTCAAAGCCCAAAGATGACCCATTTTTGACAAGGCCGAAGACTTAGACAATCATACAAGATGAACAGAGATATGCGCCCGCAGGCGTGCCCACAGGCAGGGGGGGGCAAAATGCAAAGCGACATGCACAGAGCCAAATGATCATGCAAATGCAGCAAGCTGTAATGAGGCAAGTATTCGCAAATAGATGCAACAGTTTTAAGTAAAATGCAAAGCAACAACTACATTTCATGCAGTTAGGAATGCGGAGAATCATTCAATTCTCGTCGCGTCTCACACGGAAAAGATACGATACCTGCGCGATTCGTCTGGTCGCACCAGCCTTAAATGAACCGTACATACAATATCGTGCCTGCAAAAGAGAAATTCAACAAGAACAATATGCTAACAACATATATTCAATGTGATTCCTGTGGTTCCGAAAGTTTGGCACACACAGTGTAGACGAGTGAATGCATCGCAATGTGAGAAAGGAACGTGTGTGACAACGGATGCTCAAGCACAGTGGGATGGTACACCAAGAAATCATGCATGACAATGCAAAATGTTCATAAGAATGCAAGTTATATGCAAAACAATGCAAAATGAGCACGAATCAGGGTGCCCGTTTGTTGCGAAATAACGAGTAAGAAAATGCGCATTTCGGTGAAGGCAACTTGATCGCGGCCTCTGATTCACCTCCCGGAGAGGTTACAACACGTTCAAAAAGGATACACCTTGATTTTGATGAGTAATGGTGAGACACATATCAGAAATTGTAGCTGAAGTTCCGGCGGAGCAATTTCGCTCCAGAAAGTACACTTTTCTTGAACTTTTTCAAGTCCCGGGAACTCCAATCTTCCTCAAAATTTGCAGGGAGCTAGAGGGGGGTGTGGGGGACATGGCCGGCCAGGTGGTTGCCCAAGGGGAGGCTGCCGGCCAGGAACCAAAAAGCAAATGGCCGGCCAGCTAGGAAAGGTGGCCGGCCGGCCACCTGCACAAAATGAGGGGCAATTTTGTCTTTTGCCTCACTTTCTATATATATCCTCATCCATTCAATCCGAAATCACTCCCCCAGGTGCGAAATCTTCTCCCCTTGCCTCCCAAACCATTTTTTTTTTCAGATCTGCACTTTATACGCGCTTTTCAGCCTCCCACGCAAGTTGTTTTCGCGAAATCTTTCAGTTTTAAGCACTTTGAGTCGATTAAATTTTGATTTTGGAGCTTCTTTTCTCATTTTCACCACTTGAGGTAAGTTTGTCTCAATATTTGGAAGATTTTCTCGGGAGTTGACTTTTGTTGACTTTTTCATATCCCGAGAGTTGGCTTTTGTTGACTTTTTCCAATTTTGGCTCATTTTTGCTCCTTTTGTGCAGATTTCTTGAAATGACGGGTGATTACCCTCATGGTGGAGGTCCTCCAGGTGCCGGGATGATTTTGATATCATGACACTCCCCCCGAGAGTCCGTCCTTTTATTCCCGGGAGATACGCCCCACCGGTATACATATGCTTCCGCGGGCCGTTTTTCGTCGTTTCACTGAGTTCAATGACCGGGCACCCGGGGATTTACTTCTGCGAGAGCCGGCAGCACCTCTCTCACGAAGCACGAGAGGTATTTTACTTTATTTCCTGCATTTTTCGTGCACTTTGTAGCTTTGCCATGCTTGAACACACAGTTGTAGCTTATGACATAGTACTTTGTTTGCATTCTGAACATGTGACTTAAACACTTGAGTTGCTGAACACACGACTCATTGACTGATTGATTGTGATCGCATGGTACACATTACTTAAGAATTGAACATACGGCTCATACACTAATTTGTCGAACACAGCCCGAATTTGAAGGTGAGCACACTGCACACACTGATGATTAAGAGTAGAACACACAGTCCCAAACTCCGATTTTCTGAACACACAGCCCAGGTCGATGGCGAACACACAGCCCACACTGATTAAGAGTAGAACACACAGTCCCAAACTCTGATTTTCTGAACACACAGTCCAAGTCGATGGTGAACACACAGCCCACTAATTTTTCTGAAATTTGAACACGCAGCCCAAATATCAAATTTTTTGAACACGCAGCCCAGATTTGAAGTGAACACACAGCCCACTGATTAGGATTGAACACGCAGCCCAAAACACAGATTTACTGAACACGCAGCCCAGGTTTGAAGTGAACACGCAGCCCACTGATTAGGATTTGAACACGCAGCCCAAAACACAGATTTACTGAACACACAGCCCAGGTATTGATTAAAGTGAACACGCAGCCCAAAACACAGATTTACTGAACACAAAGCCCAGGTATTGATTAAGTGAACACGCAGCCCACTGATTATGATTTGAACACGCAGCCCAAAACACTAATTTTCTGAACACGCAGCCCAGATATATGGTGAACACGCAGCCCACTAATTAAGGTTTTGAACACGCAGCCCAAAACACCGATTTTCTGAACACGCAGCCCAGATATAAATTAAAGTGAACACGCAGCCCACCGATTATGATTTGAACACGCAGCCCAAAACACTGATTTTCTGAACACGCAGCCTAGGTATAAATTAAGGTGAACACGCAGCCCACCGATTATGATTTGAACACGCAGCCCAAAACACCGATTTTCTGAACACGCAGCCCAGATATAAATTAAGGTGAACACGCAGCCCACCGATTATGATTTGAACACGCAGCCCAAAACACCGATTTTCTGAACACGCAGCCCAGGTATAAATTAAGGTGAACACGCAGCCCACCGATTATGATTTGAACACGCAGCCCAAAACACCGATTTTCTGAACACGCAGCCCAGATATAAATTAAAGTGAACACGCAGCCCACCGATTATGATTCATTTTCACACTGCTACTTTATTTCATTTGCACACAGCTTGTATTTTATCGTGTACTGAACACATGTATTCATTCTGAATGCAGGTTGGCTCTCGCGCCGTGCGAGGATACGGCTCCACTGCTGCGAGAGAGTGGTACGCCGAGCTCCCGGAGGCTGTCCGGGATTTGGTTGACTCAGCAGGGTTCGGAGCATTCTGTATGGGGTTATCACACTGTCCTGCCAGTAGGACATTGTTAGCTGCTTTGGTGAGAGATGGTGGGAACCACCAATTCTTTCCATTTTTCTGCCACCGGGGATATGACCATGACTCCGCTAGATTTTGCCGTACTCACCGGCCTAGACATAGGCGGTTGGCCCATACCTTATGACGAGGATATGGGAGAGTGGGAGGCCGCTTGGGTACATCTATTGGGGCCTCGCCCACCTGTAGACAGAGCTTCTGGGAGAGTCCGGTACACCTGGTTCTCTTCCTGTTTTCGGAGGCCGGAGATGGAGCCTGAGTCTCCTGAGGAGGTTGAGCAGTACACCCGAGGTTTCCTTATGTTCCTCTTTGGCACCACTCTGTTTGCTGATAGGGGAACACTGTCGGGTTGTATCTTCTGAGTGCCCTAGTGGACCTATCGCAGGTCAGTCGGTATGACTGGGGTGGCGCTGGCTTGGCTACCCTCTATTGTTACATGAGTGCAGCCTCTCGCGGGCGGGGAGACTTGCTCGGCGGCTATTGGAGAGCCTGGGAGGTACGTTCTGTCCTCTTGATTTACATTTCTGCTCCTCATTACTTGTTCATTGCACACACGGCGCACTTTGCACTCTGTATTCTGCCTTTAGCACTTTGTATTCACATTCCACACTGCTTTTCTCAGCTATGGGTGTACGTGTATTTTCCCACATTAGCCCCGGAGATGGAGGTGGCAGGACTCCTTATGACTCCGTTTTCACTGGTATTCGAGGGCGAGCACCGACCGAGACCTCGAAGACTCTCTCTACCTGCGACAGTATTTTGATACTGTGCGGACGACAGAGGTATTTCAGAACTCTCAGTTCCTTTCATTTTCATCTTTGATCTGCCCTGTATATTCCTAATTTCTGATCGATTTATGCATTGGCTATCCGCAGATTACTTGGCAGCCCTGGGCGGTCTTAGGTGATGGTCTCCGATATCAGTATCCCGGAGGATCGGGTAATTCCCAGTATAGGTTCCTGCTCAAGGACCAGTTGGTAGGCATGGTTCTTGGGGGAACGCTTTCTGCGCCAGGTGTGGGGGTAATTCTCAGGACCCTCCTGCTGTACCACCAGCCACTATGCGGACTGCCGATAGACTATCTTCCCAGGAGGTCATTAATGATATGCAGGGCACCGATGCTTTGTTATATCTCATGGGGGACTACGCCACCTATCGTCGTATATATCTGATGCCCCCCTTGACGGGAGTGCGTGCTCCGACACTGAGGCCTACTGATGTACCATCTTCGAGTCGTGCCCGTACTACGGATATCCCCTCCCTAGCAGGGCTGGTGCATCTAGGGGTAGAGGTAGTTCGATTCCTCGATCGATCCCTCTGACTCTTCATCATCCCGGGTGGCCAGACATGCCGACCGAGTTGACGAGTTGGCGATTCGGGACTCCTTACCAGGTTTCGCTAGAGCCTTCTCTTCCTGACCACAGATATGTCAGAGACCCTGATTCACCACCGGTATGTTTTACAGCTTTGATTTATCAGTCGGATATTTGGACATCCATTCCTTTACTGATAGTTTTGCATTTGTATCTGTAGCCTCCAGCTGAGTACATGGATGAGATGCTTGGGATGCTGCCACATTCGAGGGCATGATCCTACGGAGGGAGGCACAGCTAGCTATCATGGGCGTGCAGGTACTGTCCATCTTTCCCGTATTTAGCATATTTCTGATAACATACTGGTTTTGAACATTCTGCTGTATTGATAGTCGTGTAGAGCACATCTGACACACACCCCACTCACCAACTATTGTACTTGCATCGCTTTTCATATTTGAACTGATGTATTGAACTCTTTACTTTCAGATGCCTCCTGTATACGCACCGCCGCAGGCCAGGCCACCCGGCCTTCTTAGAGAGGTCGAGGTACTGGCCATCCAGGCCTTCTCAGGGAGTAGGGCCATCCAGGCCTTCTCAGGGAGCAGGGCCATCTAGACCTATCCGAGAGCTGGAGGAGCAGGGTCGTCTCGCAGACGCAGGGCACCCATTATTGAGGAGGAGGAGGAGGAGGTCGCAGACGTGAGTCAGAGACATCTGCTGGGAGGGAGGCTCCGGTCTTGGTTCCGGGAGTGGAGACGAGGCTGAGGGGGATCCGGAGGATGATAGCTCTGACCCGGATGGTGATGATGGTGCAGAGGTTGTCCCGCAGAAGAGGATGAGGGCCTCCTCATTCTCGTTCCCGAGGATATTGATGCTATTTCCTGCTTTATTTTACTTTTTGCTAGTAGTTTGTAGCACTTTGCATATTGTTAGGCAGTTTTATTTCCTGTAAAACTTGTACCTTTATTTTGTTGTAAAACATGATGGAATGAAACAGCCTTCGAAAAGATGTTTGTATTTGAAACTCTTAGCATCGTATCGCATCGCAATGCACAAAAATGGAATTGAATGGGAATGTGCCTTGTGTATTTCCGGGTCAGGTAATGAACCGACGCACACAAATCAAACAACTCGACCCACTAAGAAATACAGAATCTTAGCAAAGTTTACAACTCGATAAGCAAAAACAACAATTTGACGACTCGATAAACAAGACATAACAAAATCGCGTAACAAAAAGTAAACAAAAGGTAATAACTCAAAACACAAAATGCGACAGCTCGACAAAACTTACAACTCGATAAACAAAGCAACAACTCGATAAGAAAAATACAACAAAGCGTACTTCGGATGGACGATCTGGATGATGGAACGCATCCAAAACTGAGAGAAATGGAGCCCTTCGACATCCCCGATGCGTAAAAATGCCTCAAACTTTCTCCGGAGGGCAAAACAGACCAATGAGCATGGTGGGCCACATTTGCTTTTGGGGATTGGAGGGTGGCCGGCCGGCCAGGTTTTTGAATCAAGGGTGGCCGGCCTGCTAGAATAGGTGGCCGGCCGGCCACTTCTCCCTGCAACTTCCGGAATTGTGACACGTGTCCTTTGAATAGTTTTCACACTCCTCTATAAAGCCCCAACCTTGGAACTTATTCATTTCATCACTGTTTCTCACAAAAATGGAGGCATTTCTCGCAAAAATCTCACATCTTGGATCTCTCTTCTCTAGACGGCTCGGAAAAAGTTGAACTTCCGGGTGTTTCGGCTTGAATGCACTATTCACGCTGGGCCGGACTCCGCTACATCTTCCTTTCCTCTATGCCGTGCAAGGTTTTGGAACCCGGTGACGCATGTCTTCAGCTTCGAGGGCAAGAGGTATGTCCCACTTTCGAAGATTTTCAAGTCTTGATGGAGTCTGAACGCTCAAAAGAGATTTTGCCTCAGTCTCGTTTTGGCCACGCCCAAGCTTTAGGGCGGATGTGTGGTTTCAACGCGCATGATGCTCGATCTCTGATTGGTGATGGCATGTTGGATATCCCGAGCCTGATTTACCGATCTCTGATGCCGGTGACCGCACGACCATCATTGGCAAGGTTTCCGACAACATGCCCTCTGCTTGTGCATGCTATCTTATTTTTTGTTTGTCTCGGGCTCCGGGAGCTGGCATCCGTTTGAT